>JAKCPI010027209.1:0-22834 GCA_023213315.1 Euborellia annulipes
TAAAATACAGACTTTTTTTATCTGTTGTGATTCTCTTAAAAATACCGAATACTTTCTCTTATTTAGAGTAGCTATATATGTTATTATGATATAATCGTATGAAGAGCGTCTAATTTACAGGAAGGTGAAAGAAAATAGACTATATATTTTCTAAATATTGTTTTGTTTTTTGTATTATTTTCTAAATATTGATTTGTTTTTGTATAATTTTTCTAAATATTGTATTTTGAAGAAAATTTTTATATACAAGTTTAAAAAAAAAAAAAATAGAAAATTGTAAAAAAATTGTAAAAAAATATTGTAAAAAATAATGTGGGGGGCTGAAAGGCGAGAGCCAACGGCCGGAAATAAATTAAAAAAAAAAAAAAAAAAAAAAAATAGACTTTATTCGGCCCAAAATTATTACCTATTTTCTATGTCAATGTTTCGAGGACTATACGATGGTGACGTCACGTCATGTGAGTGACGTATAGTCTCCGAAACGTTGACATAGGAAATGAATAATTTTAAAATCTATTTTCTTCACCTTCCTATGTGTTATTATATTTTATAGAAAAATAAGATGTTAAAAATTCAATGCACTGTCTGTGTGGGTTCATAATAAAGTATGAAGAAAATAAGCTATGAGGCTGAAATTTTATATTTAGGCCTATCTACTGTACCTATTTTACCTAAGTTTTATACTTTTTGATTTTTTTTTCCATTTTCTCAAAATTCACTCTAACAATTTGACTAGCTAGAACTTTGTTTGAAAAGAGATGAAATTTTTGTCAATCAATGCTCAAATAGACTGTAAATAAGACAACACTAAACACTTGAAAACAAAACACAAACTGCACAAACACTTTTAGGTTAGAATATAACTTTGACATTTCTAAAGGCGGAAATTGATTTACAACATACGACACCGATATAACAGACCTGTCGCAAGACATAGGAGACTTTTAAGACGATAGGAGGTCGTATATACAAGATCCCAAATACCCCTAATATTTTTTTTTCATATCATTACAAATTCCAACTTTCTAATATTCTACCGGAAACTAAATACCAATATATGTCGAACGAGTAGCAGCAGTAGCACAGAATAGGCCCTACAACTTGCGAATATTGAAGATTAGAGAAAGTTGTGCTATTACTCACACCAGATTTTTGAATTTGATTAAAAAATTTACATCCTGTCTGTGCTAAAAAATTAAAAACAGCATTTCTGAGGCTAGAATTAATGGCTAGCTAGCTAGAGGATGGCACAGTTCACTTCTCCCTAATATACTATCCGTCTCAAAATAAAATGAACAAACTCTAAATCACAAAGCCTTCATAATTTTTTGCTTATAATTATTTGTATAGTTTTATGATTCTACTGCTGAGTGTCTGAGATCCCAAAAAATGCAAGGACATTTTGACCTACGCACGTCCGAGTCAAAATTTTGAGAACCCATCATCGGTCGTAGATTCTTGACATCAGCTCTATTTATTTAAAAGTTTATAATGGAAATTTATATCTGGAAAAATATTACCATGCTTGATTTAAACATTTAATTTTGCCAATAAAAATGAATAATAATATCTCCATTTGTTTGCTTCTAGTTATATAATCCCAGAGAAACATGTTATTAAACTATGATCACCATTAAAATTGATCGTTGGCAATATATTTTACATATAAATATGATAGTATGGTGTTCATTTTATAAAATTACTTTTATACTTGCTTGAATGGAAAATTTGAAATGTTTTATTTATGGCTATTTGGTCAACGAAAACTAAAAATCAAATGACTGACATTTTGATAGAAAATAAAAATTTTATTTTATTTATTTAAAATCAGACAGCATAGTATTATTTTATTGAGTACTATTATGATATATTAAAAAAAAAGAAGAGTTTTTAGCGCTACCATGTCATTCGAAAACGAACCCAGGATGTCTGGCTTTTTTTTAAATTTTATAATTAGAGGCATGATTCTTGAAAAAAGCAAACCCGCGACCCCTGGTTTAGAAGGCCAGCGCGCTAGCCACTAGACCAAGCCCGAGAGCACCTCTTGTTTATGGGAAAAAAATTTTCATTACTATATTCCAATCCAGTGCCTGCTTGAGGATTTGTTTACATTCATAGAATACACAAATGCAAAGATTACATAAATATTTTTTTTTTTTTATTTCGGTTTGACTCCTCGGTCATACCATAAATACAAACAAAATACAAAAGAATATTCATATAAAAATTATGTAGAGAACCTTATCAATACATAATAAAAATTACATTGTAATAAAATACATAATAAGAAAGAAAGATAAATATAAATTACATAAGATCAAGCAAATATGACATTAAATATAATATATATCTAAAATAATATAATATATATAATAAAATACATAATCGAAGAGAAGAGGAATCAAAACTTCATAATAGTAAACGGTAACTTACAAAAAATCGTAAAAAAGGGCTTATTGAAGAACATATTAAAAGAATACATAAATAATTTCTCTATATGGGAGGAGTCGTAAATACCCCAATGAGCATGTCGACCCAGTAGCACAGAAGAAGGCACTAACAACTTGCAGAGAATATTGAAGATTCCCCCCCCCTTAGAGAAAAGTTTAAGTTTTTGCCATTACCTCCACCAGAATTTTTTTACATTTGATTAAGAAAATTTACATCCTGCCTGTTGTTCAAAAAAATTAAAAACAAGGTTTGTGAGGCTAGGAATTAATGGCAGGATGGCACAGGTAGAGCTCCTCCCAAATTCTCCTAAGACCCAACTATACTATCAAGTCTCCAAAATGAAAATGAACAAACTCTAAATTCACAAAGCCTTCATATCAGCTCTATTTATTTAAGGTTTTATAATGGAAATTTATTATATAATATATATAAGAATTAATAACTCGAAAAGTTATAGGAACTTCGGGATAGAAACTAATTTTTCTGTAATCCCTAGAAAGGTCCTCTTTAAGCATAAAAATTTCGTTTCAAAATTCCAATGAGAGAGTTTTTAATGAAAGTCTTACAAGACAGATAGACGGACATTATCAGATATAAAAATGAATTTTTTTTTTTTTTTTTTTTTTTTTTTTTTTTTTTTTTTTTTTTTTTTTTATTGATCCAGCCTTTAGCCTTGGCCATCGGCACAATTACAATTACACAATGCAAGTTCAATATAAATAGATTATTCCTAAATTTAAAAAAATTATTTTTATTTATTTATTTATTTTTTTTTTTTTTAATAACATTCAACACTTTCATACTCATTCATTCTCACACTCACACACACATTCACACACCACTGTCTTTCGGCAGCTCAGGCCATTATAAGACATTCCTTTTACAAAGATAAAGCTATCGTTATTTTATGAATTAATAACTCGAAAAGTTATAGGAACTTCGGGATGAAACTAATTTTTCTGTAATCCCTAGAAGGTCCTCTTTAAGCATAAAAAATTTCGTTTCAAAATTCCAATGGGAAGTTGGTCATACAGACAGATAGACGGACATTATCGAATTATATAAATAGATTGTCACTAATTTAAACCTAACTTTATTTACTTAATTATTTTTTAAATATTCCGGAAGAAGAGTAACAGCCACTAGGATCGTTCCAATTAAGTATGGCGGAAACTGGAATGGTTGACCAAAAAAAATCCCCCGGTGGAAAACTAAAAAAAAAAATTGGGGAAATTAAATTTTGTATAAATCAATAAATAAATGAATATAGAAATTTTATAGTGATCATTAGTAACCCTCTTTTCTGCGGGCTTGTAAATGTCAGATTCACACTCCCCTCTTAAAAGGGAAGCGACGAGGGGATGTTTAATTGATTATTATCCACTTTTAAAATGTTAGGGGGATCTCATGTAATGTTAAAAAATAAAAATTATAAATTTCTTTCTTGCCTTATTAAAAATATAATATAAATTTTTTAGAGGAGTTTTTTGGGGGAGAGGGGGGGTAATTTTTTTAATTTGGTGTGACAGTCCCACAGTACACAACTTTCTCTTACTTTCGGTAATTTTAAAGTTGTCTACTGCACTTGTTTACCAGAATATTTTGTTTCGAATTAAATTTGAACACACACCACGATAGATCATTTTGTTATTTAAAAGATTTTCTTTAGTTTAGAAGAGAGGTTTCCAAATTAATCACGGCCCACTTTTACACTTCAATTTTACCACTTTAAAAAATTCTTAAAACTATCGCAACGATTATGGACTCAAAATTTACAGGGCATTATCATCTTTTTATCAATCCATACTTCTGAATAAAATGATCTTAGGATAAGGTAAAAAATGTGCAAGCCTAGAGGAAGAAATAGACGGAACGCCCGCCGAGGGCCTTTGCGGTACACCAATGGTCCACGGATCACCAGTTGGGAATCACTGATTTAGAATAACTAAATATTTAGAAAAGACAAACACAGGACACAAGTTTCTTTTACCTTCGGTAATCGAGAGTTGTGTGCTGTGCTTGTCACACCAGATTTTTAAAATTTATTAAATTATTTTTGAAAATTCCCAATTTCACTGAAACTCTCGGGGCCTTTTAGATCTAAATAAAATTTTCTTGATGTATTTTATTAGATACTGTAGATTAATAAATTAATAATCTTTCATTATTAAATATTTTAGTTTAATCAATATTCATGTTTATATTATAAAATTGCCCTAACTTTCCTATCCTAAATTAAAATAATACAACCACCAAGTTGTCACAAAATGTCTGGCTACAGACATCGAAGGCCTATTTACCTGCAAGGTGTAAACTACGTTATTTTTTTTAACAAATAAACAGTTGGTGGCATTTAAATAAAATGTATTAGTAACAAAAGAAACTGGCTGAAGAAAAGGTTAAGCAATGAGCCTTGGAATGGGCTATATATGGTGGATGAACAATAAATAGTAGGCAATATTCTCAAAGAACAGAATTCCCGGAAACAGTTAACGCAAATAGACAAATTGATTGTTGTTGCCGACGTTTCACTTTAACAGAGGTGAAATATTTTCAGTTTTTTTTAAATTTTACATTATTGTAGCTTATACCTAAATAATATAGCCTATATGGTATATTATGTTAACAAGTGGGAAAGCCCACCTTCGACGGGTTGCGCCCTCTGGACTCCCTTGCTCGCCTTCGACGAGCAAATGCATCAAGTTTATTCTTGCTCACTGTTTGGAAATTTTGTAATTACTTTAAAAGATTTGCTTTAAAATTGCTTTTAAAGATTTCAATTTCCCTCTCTGACTCTACTTTCTCTGTCTCTGGCCAATTAGGGAGAGAGAGCGGTAAACATGTAAACATGTCCTGCAGGAACATAAAACGGAAGTCAGTGGCTAGCGCTTTATAAAATATAGTATGAATGATTAAATATGACTTTGGCTGACATCCTCTCTTCCTGTCAATCATTCCAAATGAAATCTGTTTTTAATTCCTAACTGACTGAATCCCTAAATATCAAATCTATTTTAAAATTTCAAAGTTTAAGCTTTTTTTTTCAATCTATTTAAATTCTTTTTCGGAAATGAAGCTCGAAAAAACCTGAAATTAGACTGGATATTAAATGAATGTGAGCAGGGATGGGCAGAATCGCGATCCTTTTGGATTTAAATCCGAAGATCCGATCCGATCCAGAATTTTCGGATCTTGATCGAAATCCCAAATGGAAAGAAGAGTGGATTTAAGGATTTGGAAATGTGCAAATTTGGCCGAAGGACTAGATTTTAATTTGGCAATTTTATCAGAAATTGGGTCGTATTTCCGGACTGGATTTTTGGAACGCGGATTTGGATTTGTCTATCGAAACAGCGATCCTTTTTCTAAATCGGATCGGATTAGCGAATAAGATCGTCCGAGCTAGATCGGATCGCTAATACTTTAAAAGGATTTTGCCCATTTCTGACTGGGAGACTAGTAGTGACTCACATACCTGTTTAGGTATATATAGCATAACCTGTTATTCTGAAATAGAGGGAGAAGAGAAACTTCTGAACCCTATATGGACCCTGTTATGCATTAGTGTGTCAAGCGCAAAAAAATTAAAAATTGAGTTAAGCACGGAATATTGTTTCCAATGCTATAATTAATAGTATTTTTTATGAAATATGTCCTAAAAAAAATGTATATTTAATGTTACTTGCACAATTGACAAAAAAAATTATATAGGTATAATCCAATGAAAACAAAAAACTTTATTGTTGATTTTCTCAAATCTCGGTAGCTGGCGCTTGACACACTAATGCGTAACAGGGTCCATTTATGCCTACTTAATCAAATTTTTTCTAAAAGACACATTTGTAAAGGCAGGTAGTTTTTACTCCAGCCCAAAAGTCCGGGGAAACTGGACAATAAGCTTTTAATTTTCGATCGAACGATGACGCAAATTCAATTTGCCCTTTCTCGTTCTTTTAGAGCGAAAATCTATTAAAAATAATAATTTAAATATCATTTATAAATTATAATTAATCAATAGGGAAATGGTAAATCCAAAATTCATTAAATTACCAATTCAATAGTTGAGGGGGGGGGGTTAAATTTATTATCTAGTGATTAATAAACATAGATCAAAATGATTTATACAAGACAAAATTTTAGGACGATTTATCTTCAAGAGAGAGATAGAATGAAAGTGAATTTATTTTTTTTCTTTCATTTCCATCTTGAGCCCCATTTACACGATGCCTGGCAAAGCCTGGTTAGATAAGACTGTCAGAGATGGAGGAGGCTGCGGGTCCCTTTTCCCTGTGAACGTGTGGGGGAGCGAATATCCCACAGGAGAAGAACCTTCTCGAATGGCAAAAGCCTCCCTTTCAATACATACGCAGAATTTGCTTTCCGACATAAGCCTGCCTTATTTGGAAATATAAGACGCTCCTCCGCTCCTACTATCTTGCCTTAATGTAAATAAACCCTTAAATTTACTGATGAGTATATTTTAGTATAACTACCTCCTTAGCTACATTCAGAAATATATATATTTCAAATGATTATGTTTATTTTGTGAAATGGAAATTTTAACTATCTATTTAATAGACGAACTCTGAGATTCTTAAATTATGTCCGGGATAGATGGTCATGATTTTTTCAAAAGCCAGTTTGACAGCCTTAATACACAAGACCTGAAACTTTCCATCAAGGGCGGATACAAGGGGGGGTAATTACCCCCCCCCCCCTCCCGAGATTTGAGAAAAATATTTTTTTTTGGGAAAAAAATTGTATTTTTAATATAAAATTTTAAAAACTAATACTTAAAAAATTTGATTTTTACATATATTCTGGTAAAGAACTACAGAATGCACCTTTAAATTACCGATTATAAGAAAAAATTGTGACCTGTGCAACCAGTCACACCAGATTACCCCCCCCCCCCGAGAAACTCCTCTGGATCCGCCACTGCTTTCCATAAATTGTTTTTTCTATCTATAAAAACAAAAGTCGACTTCGTTTACAAAAATATACCAAATAGGGGTGTTCGATTATGAAAAAATAATCGTTTATCGATTATGAAAAATAATCGATTATTTCGATTATGGGAAAAATAATATAGAGTATATTTTAGTATAACTACCTCCTTAATTACATTCAGAATTATGGGAATTTTTTTGATTACAGGATTATCAAAAAAAAAAAAATATTTTTTTTTTCTCTAGCAAAAATTTTTGCGAAAATTTTTTTTCTTTCCGTGGAAAACATTTTACCTTTTTATTTAGGGAAGTAAAATTTTTTTGAATTCGAGTCTCATCCGATTTTTTAAAACGTATTTTCCCCAAAAATAATCGATTTTTTTCCCTTTAATCGATTGTAAGAAATAATCGCTTATTTTACGCAGCACTAATACCAAATATCATTATAGCTTAAAAAAAATTTAGAAAAAAAATTAACAATTGGTCATCTCACCCGAGTATCAGGGATAGATGGCCAGGCATTTTTTTTTTTTTTTTAATTGCATTACCAAATCGATGACACACATCAACAACATATGATGGGCAGGATTCATGTCCAATCACAAATTTTTTTTAGTATTCTTCCCCGCATCCAATGCACTCTTCCTCTTCTTCAAAAAGTCCGTCGTTTGAGTCTTCCTTGTACTGAACTTCATCTGAGATGAGTTTGAACTTCTAGAAGTTTCTCTAACCTTCTTGATCGGAAGCTTTTTCACAAGTTTTTAATATACGGTGGGATGGCCATCTATCGCGATTGATGGTGATCGGCCGGGAGGAGGCGTCATCATACATGGCGGACATAAACGTAAATGTAACCTACATACCGGTAGGCCTAAATCACTCTAAAACTAAAGTTTCTGCCACTACTCACATTCTATGTTAAGACCTAAATCGAAAAGCTGTGACATATTATCTGTTACAGCCAAAAGTATCCACTCTAGCAGTGCACCCTATCGCGGAGAGAAACAACCATAAAGTTTAGAGAGAGCAGGTGCCTTTTAATGGGTATTTAAGGCTATAATAATATTAATGATAATTAAATAATGAAAATTTATTATGTGTAAGATTTTATTATGTGATTTATATGTTGGACGCAACTAAATAAGGCGCTTGCTCTAATGTCTCTAAGCTTAGAGAGAAGGCTCTCTGTCACAAATGGATACTTTTGGCTGTTACAGATAATACTACATAATTTCAAGATATATTGTAAAATCATGGAATTTTCTTACTTTAATTGTAATAAAGTCATTCCGATCAGCAACACTCACTGACTTTACTAATTACCGCGCTGTACAGCGGATCGTGTGAAAACTACAGGGGGCTGGCCATCTCTCCCGTATCAGTGTCAGTTTTAAAATATTTATTTAATAAGGTACAGATGACTGTGAAGTAGGTGATGGTTGAATACAATGATATCAAAAATTATTATTTCTTTTCAAATCGACGTTTCGGTCCTAAATCGTGACTCTCTTCAGAAAATACAAGAGCCCCCACCCTACCTCCGCTGACGTGTATATCTCGTACCTGGTGGCTGTTGTTGAAAATAGCTTAATAAAAAAATATTCATTCACTCAATTATGCTATCTATTTTTTTTTTTTTTTTTTTAAATATTCAATGAATTTTATTTTTTATCCAGTATTAACAAAATTTGATTTATGCTAAACATTTATAATATTCTCGTGACATTTTATATTTAATTAATTAAAAAAGATTTATTAATTTTATTTTATAATACAAAATTTCTAGTAAGGATATAAATAACGTATTTTCCGAAAGCTGTCAATCACTAGGGGCGCAATTTTTTTTTTTTTTCCACTAGTCATATTTCACATTATAATTGATTGTGGGAAAAAGCTGACCAGCACCGGATATATGCCGTCAATGGAAAAATTTGCGGAATCGACAGGATTTTATTGAGGCCATCGTCACGGCTGGATAAACAAAAACAACCACTGAATAAATTGCGTGAAATTGATATATTTTTAAGGGCTTTATTGCATTCATAATTCAAAAGAGTCATACAATGGACAAACAAAAAAAAAAAAAAAAATATTGCAATAATTTAATGGCGTACTTTTTGAATTTGCAAAAATATAATTTATTGCTATGTGATCCGATTTCGAATAATTCTTATTTTCGGTTTATCACTATATCTTATATGAATTTAAATATATGTAGTAGCTATTTACATAGGCCCCGTTGAAATTTTTTTAATTGTATTGACTACCTGTGGGTAGCGGGCTAGGGTGTCGGCTTCCACAAAGAAGATCCCTGTTCAAATCCAGGGCGTGCGGGATTTTTCATTAAAAATTTAATGTAAACAAATCCTCAAGCAGGCTCTGGATTGGAATATTGGATATCAACGCAATAGCCCCCAGGCAACTCTACGAGGAGAGGGAGTTGCCGTGACATCCCGTCCTGTGGAAGGGACGTAAAGAAGGTTCCCTCTCAGTCAAATAAATTTTTGTCGCTTGGGACAGGAAGCGAAACCGGTACCCTGTGCATGAGAATCTGATGTCTTCTCCCAGAGCCACGGGTCAGCTTTTAAAATCTCATCAAGGCTCTGTTGGCTACCAATTAGAAAAATTGGATCAGCTTCTAAATGGCACCTTTAAAAAGAATTTAAAAAAAAATTGGAAAAAACTTACATTTCATTAAAAGAAAAGTTTTCGGGAACAGCAGCCAGGTGAAATAAAAAAACTTTATATTTTGTTGCCGACGTTTCGGGTTCTAGTCTCATTCATCTTCAGGGCAGGCAAAAATTGTCAGAGTTTAGTACAGGTTGTGCGGTGCTGAACCACCTACGACGGGCTTTGCCCCCCCCCCCCTGGATCCCCCACCAGCTGGCTCGGCCCCGCCTGCTACCCACACTCGCCTTTTCTTAATTATGAAAAAAAATTATCATTACTATATTCCAATCCCTGCTGGAAGATTTATTTACAAAAAAATATCATTACTGTATTCCAATGCAGTGCCTGCTGGAGGATTTGTTTACGTTCATAGAATACACAAATGCAAAGAACATATGGAAGAAATCGTAACTTGCCAGGGGGCCTGTCAACGGAGAAAAACAACAGTCACCACAATCGTTGCAGTTAAGTGATTCCAAGCGCGGCAAAAGCTCGGGATTGGTGACCCCGAACAATCAGCGTGTGGAACGCCCCCCGGTAGCCATCGGTACTTGAATTTAAAATATGTATATAAATAAAGATTTAACCCCTAAATGGCCTCTGTAGTCAAAAAGGGTTAAAAAAAAAATCGTAACTTTGGGAATTAATAATTCGGGATGAAAATAATTTTCCTCTAATCATTTGGAGGTCCTCTTTAAGCATAAAAAATTTTGTTTGGAAATTACAACGGGAAGTTACCCAATTAGAGTGTGAAAGACAGACGGACGGACATTAGAGAATTATATATGGAGTTTAATAAAAAGAATTAGATTTTTGATTCATAAATGATAACAACTGTGAAAGCATAAACTCCGTAATTTTTTTTATTGATATTTATTTTATAACATTTATGTTAGTAACATTAGGGGCAAAATTATATTTGACATTCACAATTCATGTCGGCTCAGTAACTGATTCAACTTGAGTCCTTTTTAACGTGAATTCATTGTAACCAAAAATAACTCCCAGATTTTCTTGTTTGCAATAGAATAAATATTAGAGTGGTTTTTCCAGAAAGGAACAGTCCTTCCTCTATTTTAGTTTCAAGATGAAACAACCCCCCAAGAAACTAGATAGGATATTTTATCTAACAGGTCGGTCCAGTTTAAGTATATAAAATTTAGATTTAAACATTTTTGATTTTCAATTCAGAAGAAACACAAAAACTGGTTTTTGGAAAAGTATCAAGAATTCTAGCAGCGGTCAGTTAAGGGTTCAAAAAAAACCTGTCGCCGAAATGACCAGCGGTCATCTAGTCCAGAGCGGAATGTGGGGAGAGGAGAGGAGGGGAGGGGAGGGGGGAGTCCGGTGTGGGAAAATTCTAATTGCAACGAATCCCGAATGCAACTTATTCCAATTAAATAAAGTTGAAGCAGTAGACGACAGTTGAATATTGAAACTTGTGACGCGAATGTTGTGTCTGTCTTGTGCTCTTTTTGGAAATCACCGAGCGGTGAACTTCATCTGTGCTGCTTGCTGTTGAGAGAGATAAAAGCTTTTGTAAAGTTAAGATTGAATAGAGGGGACTTTTGTTCTCAAGTGTTTCTATGTGCCTGTGCGTGAACATTTTTCGTTAATTATTATTATTATAACTCCATCATCTATATTTTATATAACAAATTGGCATTAAAGGTAGGTAAACTAAGCTAAAACAGTTGTTGCTTTATCAAAGTTCACAATTGACTATATCCCCCCTCCTCTCACCCCCCACCCCCCAAGACTCTTCACACAGGTTTTATTTTCTTATTACTTTCTCTTACCTATGTACTGTATATATGTATATAGAGAAAGTATTGGATTCATGTCAAAAATTCGATGTCTAGATTTTGATGGATTTTGATGGATATACACGGTTTGAGGTCCCCTGAGTCAAAAAAAGTGGGTCCCGCAAATTAGTCTGTGTGTGTGGACATTTTTGACCATGAAGAAAATAAGCCAGGAGGTTGAAATTTTATATTTAAGTTAGGCACCCCCCTGAGGTGTGTAAATAAGCTTTTAAACAAAATCGGCCAAAAAGTACTAGTACTTTACTGATGTACTTTTTCAGTTTTTTTCAATTTTCTCAAAATTTGCTCGAAGGATTTTTTTTAAATTCAAAAATCAACTTTTTTTTTAGATGCTCTTTAAAAAGTATATCAGTGAAATTTTTCGTTGAAATCGTTTGAACTACACTTTACTGATGTACTTTTTCAGTTTTTTGCTATTTTCTCATAATTCGCTGCAACCATTTTGTTTAAAATTCATAAATGAACTATTTTTTAGATGCTCTTTAAAAAGTATAATAGTGAAATTTTTCGTGGAAATCGTTTGATGTACACTTTACTGATGTGGAAGATTTCGTAGCTCAGCGCCATCTATGAATCATCGCATGGTCAAGTTTGGAACTAAAGTGCTAAGAGTAACTAAATATATCTCGACACAAAAAATCTAGTGTGACCAGGCCAGTCACACCAGATTTTTTTTAAATTTTTTTCGATTTTCTCACTGTACCATAAAACCCCAGAAGGAATTATTTAGGCCTACTATTTAATATTTTTTAAATTTTAATTTTTTATAATCATTGGAATAAATAAGGTGCAGGCCTTAAACAAATTTAAAAGAAAAAAAAATTGTGAAATCTTTAGCTGAAAGATCATTCTTTCTAACCATATATTCCACATAATAATACCTCTTAAGACAGAGAAGTTATTCAAGCCGCTAAACTTTTTCTTGCGTGACTCCCTACTCAGCCACTATAGACACATGCGTTGTAAAACGCGTTGTCACATCAAAAAATATTTTAAAAAGTCTTTCAACACCTGAGCCTAGATAAAAAAACAATTTGAATTATGCACGTTTCAAATTATGTAGGCAAATTTATTATTGGTAATTAATTTAAATAAATTCGGGGCTGCCTAGGGATTGAAACCTCTTAGCTTTTAAGATTATCAATATTGACATTTGCCGCTACCTGGCAAATAGGTCTCGGGTTAATGGTTGAAATTGGAAAGGGAAAATTTTCAATTTTTTTTTTTTTAAATCGATTATTATTATTTTTGTTGAAAACTTCATCAGCGAGATAAAATTTTATTTCACTTTGTTTTGATAGTACAATATCCTAGTTATTAATAGGGCCTACAAATAAATTTATATAGACTAGAATAGCGAAATCTAATAGGATAAAATAAATGAGTGGAAAGTAATTACAATTGTTTTTTCCTTTTTAGACAATATAAAAAAAAAGTAAAAATTTCCGCCTCATAATTGCATTGAATTTCGTATCTGATCGATTTGATTCTGATGCATCCATATGCATTGCATGTTTATAATGTCCAATTTCCCCTTTCTGAACTTTAAAGGGCTTTTTCATTATTTCCACACTAGTTATGTTTTTAAGATATGAAATAAATCCCAAGAATAATAAGCTTTTCAATAACCCAGATATGCATTTTTATGGGCTGAAACGAGTTGACTAAAATTGCGACACTTGAAGAAGGTCCGCCGCGGGCGGGCCCGAGCCAGCTGGAGGGGAGGCTCAGGAGGGCGAAGCCTGCCGCAGGCGGGCAGTGAATTTATAAAAACAATGCGATTTTTTTTAAGCTCAAAATTTTCCATTTATGAAAGACTCCTAGTTTATTCTAATTAATTTTATGAATAAATAAATAAATAAATATTACGGATTTCCACTTCATAATATAAATAGTTAATTAAAATTATTTTCATTCATATTCTTCATTTAACAAAATTTATTTTATTATTATTATTTGAAATTTTACTAATTTTTGTGTTTAAACAAATTTTAATTAACAAAATTTTAATTGCAATTAGTTTGTAGAAAATTTTAAAAATAAAATTTCCATTTTAGCTTTCTCTATTTTTAGTTAGAATTAAATAAAACTTTTATTTAAACTAAATAACAATGAAATGAATTGTAAAATTAAAGTCGCAAATTCTATTATATCTCTATGAATTTTTAATTAATAAGATTATTTTTTGATTTGAGGGATAGGAAAGTCTATGAGACAGAGAAGAGATTTCTTATCACTTTAATAAACAAATTCCGGGTTGACCGAGCTGGAGCTCGGTGTTTTTTTGTTTTTTTTTTTTTGAATTATAAGGAAACCTGAATAGGAAAAAACTTTTTTTTTAATCAAAACAAATTTGTATTTTGATATTATTCCCTAAACATACGAGTTGAGAAGTTTTGATTTTCGGATCTAAACATAAAATGAAGGGTGGGTTGATTGCTGCCAAAAGTTGATGTTAAATACCTTAATTGAACAATCCAAAATGTTCTCTAGTGTAGATGGCAGTTTTTTTTTTTATTAGTTTTCATTTTAAAATGATCTTATATAATTTTTTAAAACTCAAATTTTGACTTGGTCTACATTAAATAATTAAATTAAATAACTAATAAGAAAATAAGTTAAATGATTTCTTTTCAATATATTAAAAACAAATATAGACCACCCGATTTAAGAAATGCAAAGCGGTTTTTTTTAACGACTTTTTTGATAGAATTTTGATCTATAATCTTTAAAGTTTTATTGTTCTTAGGCTCAAGATGGGAATGGCGAGAAAAGAAAATTTTTTTATTTGTTTTGGGCTGCGACTGTCACCTGACGGTTTCGATGGGCTCTATTCCATCATCATCAGGCCTATGTATATTATTGTATACAAATCTTTAGGAAAGTAATCTTTTTAAAATATACAATTTATAGAATTTCTTGAGTTGAATGGCTGTAGATATTCAAATTGGAAAAAGGAACGGGAGCCTTCCCGGGAACAGCAGCCAGGATAAATAAAAAAAACTTTATATTTCTTTGCCGACGTTTCGGGTGCTAGTCGCACTCATCCTCAGGGCAAGCAAAATTGTCAAAATTTAGTACAGATTCGTTCGTAGCATCTATGGTATGTACAATAATAAAACTTATCGCAAAAGGTTTTTACTGACACCACATCCAAATAACAAATGATGATTAATTTTAACTACCGCATAACCTGTACTAAATTTTGACAATTTTCCTTGCCCTGAGGATGAGTGCGACTAGCACCCGAAACGTCGGCAAAGAAATATAGTTTTTTATTTAACCTGACTGCTGTTCCCGGGAAAGCTCCGGTTCCTTTTTCCAATTTATACAATTTATTCTTTGTAAAAGAATTAATACAAGTTTTGTCTAACGTCTATAAATAAATTAACAATTTCTTAACGTTAAGTTGACTTACTATTTTGTATGAAACAGACATATTTTGGTTTAATAGTTCTTCAATCTTGATTTTATTTAAACAAGATGTGACAATCCAAGGTGGCTGAATTGTTAAACAAGATGTATTGTTTTAAGGCAAACGTCTTTCAAATTTTATCTTTTTTAAATATATTAATGTCAGAGACTAATTTTAATTTTGTCTGATACAACTATTTCTATTCAGTATGAAGGTAGCAATATTTTCATTTCGAATGTTTTTGACAGGGACAAGCTTTTTGATAGAGTCTTCATCAGACTGCATATGGACAAATACAGTCATATTGATTTGGTACAGAACAAAAGAAATCATATTTTGAAAAAAGACTCTTCCTGCCTTCTTTACCTTCCTGTAATTAATCCCACCTTAAACAAAATATATTTACTGCGCGTCAATTAAAACGTAACTTTTTGTTTCTTCTTCAAAAGACCTGTTCTAATCTACCTGATGATACTCTAATTAAAATGAAATATCTTCTGCATTTCTAAGTAAATTTAACACAAATACAAATAATTTTAATCAATTTAATACAATTTAAATAAAATAAAGAAAATATGTCGATTTTCAAATTTGAGGGACAAATCAACATAATCTCGATATGTTTTGTTGGATATTAAATCAAAATTTTGTTTTTATAAGAATTTCCAATAAAATAGACAGATAAAAACTGAAATGGAAAGATTTTAGAAATTTGGCGTTAATAAAAAAATTGTAATTATTTATTAAAATGATATGGATTTGTGTTAAATTTTCTTAGAAATGTATAAAATATTTCATATTAAATGTTTAATAAAATACAGTAGTAGCATTAGAATAGGTCTTTTTTAAAAAGAAACAAAAAATTACGTTTTTATTGACGCGCACTGTATATTTGATTTTTCTTTTTGAATCTACAAAATCTTATTTGAATATTTAATATTGTTCTAACTTTCAATCTGCGTTATTACTATCTAAAAACTCCTTTTATAGATTATAGAATTATTGACAAAGTCTACTTTTAGATGGCTTTGATGACTTTTGAACTTTAAATTTAATTTCATTTCCAGGTTTCGGGTCATTTTACTTTCAGATTGAGTTTACAATGCTGTAAAAGTGATGACTAGACGTAAAAGTTTTCTATTGAAGTTTAAACATCGTTTGCCTACCTCTGCTAAAGATGATACTAAAATATTTAAAGAATCTTTTTTTTTACGTTATGAACAAACATTTTTACAAAAAAAAAATTTTATTTAACATTTATTGCGTTAATTATATTGAATTGATGTCAATGCTGCTGCATAAATCTCATGAAGTTAATTTCATTTAGGTATAAATTTTGACAATGAATCCAATCAAACAGAAATTAATTAATATTTTAATAAAATGAAATTAAATGTAATACTATGAATAATAATAATAACAACGAAATTCTTTTATTTATTTCCCGTCAACATAATCATACTATTATCATTATTAAGTACAAAAACATGATGTTTTTTAAAAATGATTTTTTTATTATTTTCAGACGATTGATTGGCTGGCTGGCGACGGCCCGCACGCCGATTGCAGCGTAAGCAAAATGGCGGCATCTGCTGGGGTAGCGGCCGCCATTGCTTGGCAACGGCGCCCCTTGCCCTCCCCGACGGCTTCCCATTATGGCTGCTGCTGCTGCCGCTGCATCTCTCAATAAAGCAGAGACATACATCTCGGCTATCTCTCTATATGAGATAGAGATAAAATCGACCCTGGACAGCTCCGTCCGGCCCCCGAGAATAGGTCAATACTCTCTAATTGAATTGGTTCAATCATAATTGATCTATGTAATGATACTAATGTTGCAACGTTCAACGTTCTATTGAAATTCAATTTTATTTTTTTTTTCTATAACTACAACAAATACTTGTAAAATCAATTCATATATTATTATACACATATATATATATATTTTTATTATATTATTAATACTTAATAAAATCACCCCTTCCTCTTTTTTATACCTAGATTTAAAAAAAAAAACAGGTTTTTTTTATACATAGGCTATTAAATTCAAAATTCTTTTTACAAATTAGATAAAAAGAATCCAAACCTGTTTTTAAATCGTACTTTTTAAACCTATCTCAAACTATCCTGTTTTTTTTTTTTTGTTACAACTTTTTACTTTAACTTCCCAGTGACGTCATTTCAGTTTTTGTTTGGAAAAATTTTTTACTTCCTGTGCTACTATAGGCCTATACCAATATATTTTTATCTATACCATCTTTTATACTCATTTTTAAAGATTGTATGTAGGGACTTAGATCAGAATTTACTATTTTCTTTCAAAACCCCCTTGGCCTCTCTCAAATGACGTCCCTGTATCTTACCATTTTCCAGATTGCTTTTTTATTTACCAACCCTCACTTCTTTTATGCTCTTTCATCAAATAACACAAAATGGACATAAAAAAATTCAATTTTTTATTTTTTCTAACCAGGATAAGTCAACTTCTTTTCTCTGATGACTTTATATTAACACTACATTAATTTTTCCATAGAACACACTAATACAATATTTTCAAGTTAGTTTGTTATATTCTTTTTTTGTAACCAAAAACTAATTCTCATAACAGATTACTTACTACTTACACTTTTATTATTAACAGGAGCAGGTGACTGTAGGCAGCCAGCATGGAATAAAAATCTTTATTAAATATCGACGACCTTTTGGGAAATCAGAACGTTAAATTGTTGATATTGCTACAAAAATATAACATAAATTTTCATATAGGCCTACCATTTTTTTATTTTTTTATTTTTTTAAAACATTCACACTTTTTTCTCAATCACACTCACACTCACACACACATTCACACTGTCTTTTCGGCAACTCAGGCCATATAAGACTTTTTACGATATCCGTTATTAAATGAATTTATCTATTAGGAGTCCAGGCATTCTTATTTAAGCCATTTGGTATCCAAATGGCTTAAATAAAATCATTGGTCTGCCTGGGGTCCGAATCCGCGACGTTCGGTATAGAAGGTAGGCACGCTACCGACTACTCCAAGCCCCGCGGGCTAGGCCTACCATTAGAATTGTAGTAGGTGCCTGGGCTATATTTTTTGTATTAAATGGGCCAGAAACATCAGCACTGACCAGGATTGAAAGATTCATGTATCAATATTTACAATTTATCGTCTTGAAGATGGGGAACGTCGACGATAGTTAAAAAAGATTTTTATTCCATGCTGGCTGACTACATCCTTCTGCTCCTGTTAACTATCACTCACCCATCGAATTTCTTCTTTTCATACTTTAACTATTGAATGTTTTTGTTTTTTTATTTAATTTACAGTAATGAAAGGCTCATTTATTTCATATCAATCCTAAATATTCTGTTTGCAAGTTCGTTATATAACAGTTATGTTCGTTATATTTTTATATATTTATCATTGACGCACCCTACGAAGTTTTTTCTGGATGACGATTTTCAAAATAGACAAAATTTTTTTAAAATAACAATAGATTCATCTTTTATATAAAATAAAACCTCACACAATTTGGACATTTTAATTTATACATTATTTCAAAAATTTAAAATAAAATATCTGGGAGCGCTAATGATATTTATTGAAATAAAAAATTCTACATTAAGGGGGGCGCAAAGCTGTTCGCATGTTTTTGTCGATAAGATGGCTTTAGGGGTCTTAAATATTTAGCCAAAAGGCCCAACTATTACGAAAATTCGCCAACAGATGGCAGAGCTATTTTTCATGTATTTGTTTAATTTTCGTTGATCTTTTATTAATGAATAGTTTATAAATATTATTATATATTGTATATGATTTATAACAGCACAAAAATATATAAATGTAAGTTTATAAGGGATCTGATAATGCCGGCTGTTAGACTAGCCTGCCATCTTTTGCAAGAGTGCTCAACTATTTAGCCGTTAATTTTTAAATAAATACAAAATTTATTTTTGACTTCGTCCCCACTTTATTTAATTATTATAGGTTGGATATTAATGATTTTTGCATTGTTACTTTTTTATGAATACAAAAAAATAATTTTCAATTAATCGTAATTTAAAAAAAAAAGCATTCTATTATGTAAAATGCTCACGAATTTAAATCATTAAAAAAAAACCGCATAAAAAAATACTTTAAAATGCCTCAGAAATTTCGGACTAAAGATTCGATGATGCCCCTTAATGGCAAATAATTTTTAGGAGTTATTTGTTTAATATAAAATAAATAATTGAATATATTCACACATATCGCCTGAAAACATCAAAATATTTTTCTCATTTACTCTTTTTTTTTATTCAATAGTACACATAGATAGAATGATTAGTTTGCGTTAGTTTATTTAAATAGTAAAAAATCTTTATTCAAATTATACTAACACTATTGCAATAGTTAGTATTGAAATTCAATTCGCCTGTTTCAAACATGTTTTTTAATTATTTTTCTCCCAACCAAAAGGGGGAAGGGAGTGGCACACACATACCAAAAACTATTTATAATATTTATTAATAAATTTGTATAATTTATTCATGTAACTGTAAGTAATTATGATGTATTACTCTTCTTAGAAGTGTAACTAGTTTTTTTATATTCATGGATTTTATATTTAAAAAAAAAAATTTTCTTGTCTAATTTTTTTTTTCTCCCTCTTTTAATCCAAAAACCTTTTATTTTATTTTTTAAAGGTCTTTTAGGGCGCTATCAAAAAAATTCAGTCGTAGTCAGTGGCGAACCAGAGGAGTTTCCGGGGGGGGTAATTTGGTGTGACTGGTTGCACAGCAGACAATTTTTTCTTATTTTCGCTAATTTAAAGGTGCATTCTGTACTTGTTTACCAGAATCAGGGCCGAAGAGGGGGGGGGGGCCCCGGGGCGCCCTCAGAGGGGGGCACGGACCGCCTTTGAGCTCCAACCTTAAAATTCTAAAAAATTTTCATGGTTAAAATTTCAATTAAAAAAAAAAGTATTTTTCTTGAAATTTTTTTCCTCTTGAGGTCCGGGCCCTTTAAGCTCAAATCTTAAAATTTCAAGAAAATGATTTTTTGAAGGGGCCCTTATAATTTTTTATTTAAAATTTTTTTGAAATTTTTTTCTTAGGGGCCGGGCCTTTAGCTAAATTGTAAATTAAGTATAATTAAAAAAAAATCATTTTCTTGATCTACTATATGTCAGAACAGTTTATCGAGTCTGGGTTGTTGAATCAGAATTAACGAGGAAAGCTGAGTTGGAGTCTATAATTGATTATCACTCAAGGCGATGAGAGCAATTTTATAAAAACTGTTTAGATATTATTAATATTACTGTTTAGGGAATTTTAACAAATTTTTTAAATAACTTTTTTTTTTATCTTAAAAGTCTATGTATTGTTTCAAAAATTATGTCAAAAACTGTGTAAAGAAATGTTGACATGAAGGCCATTATAGCCTTTTGCATTATAAAAAAATCTGGTGTGACTGGCGCACAGCACACAACTTTCTCTTACCTTCGATAATCGAAAGTTGTGTTCTGTGCTTGTTACACCAGATTTTTTGTGTCGACATATATTTAGTTCCCGACAGTACGGAACATTTGAATTCAGATGTAAAATTTATAAGTATGGGAAAATATTTATATTTTTGTTACCATGGCAACCATTTCTCCTATCTTCCCTATGAAATACAAAATGCAAAGTGGTCTTCAGAAGATTTCAATTGCAAAATGAGAATATACATTTGAAAGAGCATCTAAAAAATAATTGATTTTTGAATTTAAAAAAAAAATCGTTGGAGCAAATTATTTGAGAAAATCGAAAAAAACTGAAAAAGTACATCAGTAAAGTACTAGTACTCTTTGACCGATTTTGATTAAAAGCTTATTTTTCCGGTCCCGGGGGGTGTTCTCAATTCCTTCATGCTTAAAATTGAACACACACACACACAGACACACACAAACACACAGAGACAGACAGACAGACCATGTCGCGAAAACCACTTTTTTGAACTTCAGGGGACCTCAAAACGTGAAGATCCATCAAAATCTCGACATCGAATTTTTTGACATGAATCAAATACTTTATCTCTCTATATATATATTACATATATACATAGGTAAGAGAAAGTAAAAAAACTTATAGGGAGGAGGGGGAGCCCCGGAGCCCGTCAAGTCTGTCTGCGGCCCTGACCAGAATATACCTATATACAAATCAAATTTTTAAGAATTATTTATTATTGGTCGTAGTTAATGTAACTTCACCCGGGAAAGGAGCAAACATCTGATTCTTAACAAAAGAAGCGAGACTTGTACATCTACTATTAAGCCTCAAGGTTTGTCCTTACATCAAAATTCTAATTGATAAATTTAAATCAATAAATTGCATCCAGCCAGAAAATTTTTTCATATTGAGAGGCAGAGGGAGGGTGGTAACCCAAAAAAGGATAAAAATTGACGAAACATGCATTGGGCATCGAATTTCTTCAAAAAAGCCAAAAGAGGATTATTTCGAATCGAATATTCATGGAATGGATAAGTGCAGTTTTGTACCGATGACCAAGGTCTGAAGGCTGGAACAATAAAAAAAAAAAGGTGCAATTTCAGGGACGTATAGAGCTTCAATACAAATATGCATTTGCATCAACATCCGAGCTCTTGTGATAATTTATATACAATTTTATTATTTTCTTAATTGTTATTTATATTATTGTAAATGGACTTAGACAGTAAATCAGTAACTGAGCAGAAGCTCTGAGTGTTCTGGATCAATTAATCGAAAAAACAGTGTTAAGCCCATGATCAGCAAGCCAAAACAAAATAGAAAAGAACTTTTCCCTCCATCCTTTTTTTTTTTATTTAATTATCTATTTATAAAGAGATGATTTGATATATTTGTACTTTCTCTATCAGAGTTGATGATTAATTGATTTTCATTAATCATTCTTCCTTTCATTATACTAAAAATTTCCTATATAACTCAAATTGAAAAGATAAACGAATAAAAAAAAAATAGGAGTTGAAAAATAATGATAGTGATTAATGTTAGAGATTTCTAACAAATAATCTTAATATAATTAATCTTTTAAAGTTTTTCTTTCTGTAGGTTGGATATTAAAATGCATCTTTTCCTTATTTGGTTTGGAATTAAAGGATTATTAATAATTAGTAGGATCGTTCCGCCTTCGGCTAGTATCTCTGACCTTGGAGGGGGTCCAGAGTCTAGCGCCAGTGCCATGCCATCGTAAAAAAAAGAAGAAGCCCAGTGTATTTCTTGCCATTTGATGACTTCACATTTGCATGCAAGTGGCATGTGTATTTGATAAGCCTTTTGTGATTGGCCGATAGTGAAACCGCTGACCAATCAGAGCGCTTCCTTTAGGCGGATGTTGTTTTAAAATTCATAAATTAATTATTTTTTTTTGGATTCTCTTTTAAAATGTATATTCTCATTTTGCCATTGAAATCTTCTGAAGACCACTTTACTCTTTACTTCATAGAAAAGATAGGAGAAATGGTTGCCATGGTAACAATAAATATTTTCCCATTTTT
>JAKCPI010027210.1:0-16952 GCA_023213315.1 Euborellia annulipes
ATAAATATATGAAGTTATTAAATAATTTTTGTCAGTAAAAATTCAATTTTTAGAGCATAATGTATTTTGCTAATAATTTAAAACGATTTAATTTTTTATAGCCCAATTTTTACAAAAAAAATCTGGTGTGAGTGTCGCACAGCACACAACTTACCTTCGGTAATCGAAAGTTGTATTCTGTGCTTGTCACACCAGATCTTTCCTATGAAGTTCAAGAGTAAAGTGGTCTTCAGAAGATTTCAATAGCAAAATGAGAATATAAATTTTAAAAAGTATATAAAAAATAATTGATTTTTAAATTTTAATCAAAATCGTTGGAGCAAATTTTGAGTAAATCGAAAAAAACTGAAAACTACATCAGTAAAGTGCTAGTAGTCTTTGGCTGATTTTGATAAAAAGTTTATTTTAACGCCTCTGGTGGGTGCCTAACTTAAATATAAAAATTCAAATTCCTAGCTCGATTCCTTCATGCTTTAAATTGAACCTAGACAGCAGTGGACACACATACAGACAGACAGACCATGTCTCGAAAACCACGTTTTTTTGATTCAGGGGACCTCAAAACGTGAAGATCCATCAAAATCTCGACATCGAATTTTTGACATGAATCTAATACATATAGGTAAGAGAAAGTAAAAATTTCGAAAATAAAAAAAAGAACTTCTTTAAGCTGTAGATATTTTAAATAGCTTTAATTAAAAAAACTGGTGTGACTCGCACAGCCACAACTTCTCTTACCTTCGGTAATCGAAAGTGTGTTCTGTGCTTGTCACACCAGATTTTTTGTGTCGACATATATTTAGTTCCCGACAGTACGGAACATATGAATTCAGGGATGTAAAATTTATAAGTGTGGGAAAATATTTATATTTTGTTACCATGGCAACCATTTCTCCTATCTTCCCTATGAAATACAAGAGTAAAGTGGTCTTCAGAAGATTTCAATTGCAAAATGAGAATATACATTTTAAAGAGTATCTAAAAAATAATTGATTTTTGAATTTTAAAAAAATCGTTGGAGCAAATTTTGAGAAAATCGAAAAAAACTGAAAAAGTACATCAGTAAAGTACTAGTACTCTTTGGCCGATTTTGATTAAAAGTTTATTTCCCTCCGGTCCCGGGAGATGCCCTAACTTAAATATAAAAATTCAACCTCCTAGCTCAATTCCTTCATGCTTTAAATTGAACCCACACACACACCCCACCACCCACACCCCACACACCCACAGACAGACCATGTCGCGAAAACCACTTTTTTGGATTCAGGGGACCTCAAAACGTGAAGATCCATCAAAATCTCGACATCGAATTTTTGACATGAATCCAATACTTTCTCTCTGTATATATATTACATATTTAATGGTAAAAAAAAAAATTGAGGTCGATAGCTTCAAAATTGTGGCAGCTCGAAACTTTCAAAATAAGCACCTTAAACGTTAATTTTTATATAATAAATATCGTTAAACATATAACTGAGTGTATTATTTATAGATTTAATTTTAATTTGGGGGTTAGAGGGTGGTGCAGGTGGTAAAACATCGGGGTTTCAATAGACAGACCCAGGTTCGGGTCTATAAAGGGCAAAATTTTTAAGAATGCCTGGACCCCAATATATATACGGTATATTCATAATAACGGTTATCGTGTAAAGTCTTATATGGCCTAAGTTTCCGAAAAGACTGTCTGTATGTGTGTGTGAATGGTAAAAAAGTGTGAATGTTAAAAAAAAAATTTAATTTAAAAGAATAAAAGTTTTTTTTTTTCTTTTTAAGTTTAATTCAAATTTTAATCGTGTACTTGTATATAATAAATGATAAATAATCAACTAGACCGGAATTAACTGTATATAAACGTAGTTGTTGCGCACAAATTGGTTCATTAAGGATAAGTGAAATCCTCTGTAGAATTTATAAGGTCTGGAACAGCAAGTAACTGTAATTACAATTAATTAAAATTCCCCCATTCAAAGGAGTTTTATTCAAGGATAAGAAGATTAAATTCAACTTAGAAATTCTTTTTTCCTTTGAAAAGGGAGATATGATAAGGGGCGGAATAAAAAAAATTTATGAAATTTGTATTATTAGATTCTATATTGTGTATAAAATGTAAATATGAGATAAAATTTTGAAAAATAACCATAGTTTATTTCAAGCAGTAACATTAAAAGAAGTTTGAAATAAGGGAGGGAAAAAATATACTCGAAAAAAAATCTGGTGGAAGGGAATTAGAAAGAAAGTTGTGTAAAGATTTTTTAAATAATATTTAATAATACATAAGATAAAAACTCAATTTTTTTGAGCTTATAAAGAGGATAACTTGGTAGTCTGTTCGGGATGAATTTAAAATGCTTCTACTCTCTAACATTCAATATTTTCTTTTTTATTATCAATGAATATCGAATTTTTTTTTTTTTTTAAAGAAAAATGAATATATTTTGCTAAAAATGTTTTATACGATAAAAGGGGGGGGGGGGGGGGGGCCCAAAACAAAAAAATGCCAAGTTTTTTTTAAAAAATACTCTAAATAAAATCAAAAAAAAAAATAAGAAAAATTCATATGATTTGAAAATTATTTTAAGAAAAAAGTTATAATCAAAAAATTTAAGTTTGGAAAAAGGGGGGGGGAAAAGGGCAAGAAATAACTGCGATAAAGGGTTCGAGTGAAATATAAAACAGCTGTCTATTTGGCTCTTGCAATTATTATAATAAATAAAACTCTCAACTATTTAGGGCAGGGTTTCTCAAATACCACGCTGGGACCCGAAATTCAGCAAAATACTGGAAGGAGACTTAAAAAAATATTTTTTGAATTAAAATATTTTCGTATTGGTGATTTTGAATTTTTTTGTTTAAATTTCCTAATTCGATTGCACTAGCAATTAAGATTTTATTGTAGGGATACTAAATATGGTAGTAATATTTATTTAATTAATATCGGATTGCTACCGGGGGACGTTCCACACGCTTGTTTTTTGAGGCCACCCGACAGAAATTTAGCTGGGCCTTAGCATTGCCTAACAGCAACGATCATGGTGTCTTTTGCTCTTCTCATATGCAAGACTCCCCCTGTTTGATTGTGAATTGAAACTTTCACACTTTTCATTTATTAAAAATTCATAATTTTGGGTAAACTGTGGTCTATTTGTATAAGACAGGGCCGGATCTAGGGGGAGGGGGGAGCAGTATCAGGAGGCGGCAATTAAAGAAAGAAAGCCGGGCAAAAACCAGACGAAACTTGAGTTTGAAAAGATGAAAACGTGGTCGATTTTGTTCAAAAACTTCGTGTCCCGTGCCAGGGAGGTCCCTAACTTAAATATAAAATTTCAACCTCCTAGCTCTTTTTGTTCTTGAGATATTTTGTTTACAGAACACACACACACACACACACACAGACCATGTCGCGAAAACCACTTTTTTGGATTCAGGGGACCTCAAAACGTGTATATCCATCAAAATCTCGACATCGAATTTTTGACATGAATCCAATACTTTCTCTCTATATATATTAACATATATAGAGGTAAGAGAAAGTAAAAAATAATCTGAACGTGAAAAAATAATAATAATAAAATAAGATCAGAAAAAATAAATAGAATAGAAAATTTTAATATAGGTACATTTGAAAAAAAGATTTTATATCACCCTCCTTCCCCTCCCCCATCATTGAGAAAAATTATTGCAATCTGATCAGTCTGCCATTTAATAAAGCTTCAAAGTGAATGGGAACAATGCAGGAAGATGCACGGATACTTAAAAATAATTCCTATTCACACAGACGCATATCGACTCAAGAGAGAGAGAGAGATCCTTCACTCTCAACCCTCTCACTTATATAGGCTACTCTATATAAAAGAACATTTTTTTATTAAAAGAGAGGATATTTTAGAAAGAAATAATAGTATGTTATATTTAAATAAAATAATTTTCAGCTATAATCATTCGATAAATGTTCGTCTCTCACTTCTCTATTCAATTCAATTCTCTTTCTCTCAACCAAGCAAATTGAAAAAAAAATTATCATCACAAAAAGGATTCAAATAATTACCTGTAGGTGTAAAGGAAAGTAGAAATTCATAAGGAACTGGTCGAGGACCAAAGGCATCGTTAGTGGAGTTAAGGTGGTAGCGAAATCGACGGCAGGTTTCATCCCATTGTTGTTAGCTGTGCCGAGTAGCGTGGAGAGGTTAGCTTGAAAGGCCCATGGCTGGTGGCTGAGCCAAGACTGAGAAGGCGAGCAGACGCGGCGACGATCATGGCCGCCGTCGGCTAAACAATCGAACCACGTGACATTAAGCTGCATTCCTATTGGTCCAAATATTTTAAAACAATCAACGGCTAAATATAAAAAAATAAATAATGAAATGATCTAATCTTCTCTTATAGCCTAATAAAAAGAAAAAAGCAAAAAATAAAATTTTAAAATTATATCAAATAATCCACAGTTTATTCAAAATATGGTTTTTTTTTAGAATAATAGATTCCTACTGTATAATAAATAAAAGAATTTTGAGTATTAAAATTTTTTTTTAAATCTAAACAAATTTTTACTGGACCATGATTTTTATTAATAGCTACTACAAAAAAAAAAAAAAAAAAAAAAAGTTTGGGAAATGTTAATTTCGACTTTTACAATAAAATCATGCATGATGAATCTATTCAGAGAGTATTCAACCCAACATAGAGCAGAGTCGTTTAGTCTAGGCCTAATTAGCATTTGTATATATTAATACAAATTCTCTTTGTATTTAAAATATATTAAATAATACTAGGGAAATTGTTTAAGAGAACGAAGGAAGGCTGGTGAAGGGACAATAACGTCTCAATATTCACTGGGAAACCAGAGGGTTTATTTATGGCTACTCCTGCCTGTCTTCATTCTCTGAAAACTAGGAGCTACTCAGGGGCGTACCTTGACAATTGAGGGCCTGGGGCGTCACTAGAAGAGGGGGCCTATATACATTTTGTACCAGATGTGTATATTGAATTTTTTCGGGGGGGGGGGGAGAACTCATTTTTAAATATCTCTCTACTCCATTCACAAAAATATTTTTAAAATACCGTATATCCCTGAACCCCGATTGCCCCGGGCCCTCTCAAAGATAAACATTTGGGGGCCTGAGGCGGACCGCCCCCCCTCCCCTGGAGCCACTTTCTTCTGTTTTATAATATGCTAGACTAAGCATAAAGTGTTATTCTTACAAATACTGTTATTGTTGAGTTGCGTGTTTTATTAAATTAATTTATTAACATAATTAATTCCAAAGTGTAGTGGCTGAATGTATAATTAATAACGAGGATAAATAAGGCAGCCGAAAATAAAGAAAAAATATTCTTTTTTTCGCTTTATTTAATACAAATGCCGACGTTTCGACCGATTCTTCCGGCCTTCATCAGGCCATGCAATGTTTGCCTCGAGCTTTTGGTAATTCCTGACATATTGTAGGTGCGAACATTCGGATAGCACTCTTGGGCCAGAAGTCATACTATCCGGCAAATGTTCGCACCTACAATACCCCTTTAAGCTCGAGGTAAAACATTGCATGTCGTGATGAAGTCCGTAAGAATCGGCCGAAACGTCGACATTTGTAAAGCGGAAAAAAGAATGTTTTTTTTCTTTATTTGCTTATAGACATAAATTTAATATATCTACTCCAGAAAAAGCTAAAATTTCAACGCTCTTCTTTAAATATCTTCTATCCACACAGAAGTGAATTTTTGTTATATAAAACGTTGTGATATTATCATTCATTATTTAAATTTTTTCTTTTCTCTTTTTTAAGGTGATTTAATTAATAAAATATTTGTTTGCAGGATTTGGCTTTGGACTCATTTATCTTCCAGCCATCGTCTCCGTAACCTGCTACTTCGAAAGGCTTCGATCCCTTGCTACTGGAATTGCTGTTTGTGGTTCCGGTCTCGGCACTTTCATCTTTGCCCCATTTACCAAATACCTCATTCAGACCTACGGTTGGCGAGGCGCTCTTATCATTATCAGTGGACTTATGCTGAATTGTATTGTACTCGGAATCCTCTTTCGACCACTGGAACCACCGCCGAAAAAATCAAAAAAAGAGGAAATTCGACTAACTACTCTTCGGGATAATTCTGCTCCACCGCCTATCATTGAAATTGATAAAGACAATAAAGGCAAGTTTTCTATTTTATTTCTTTGAAATTTTCTCTTTATATTAAACTCTTTCATGTTTTAAATCAAAAAACAAAAATTGTGAAATGAATTGTGAAGGATCAATCATTTTCAACACAAATAAATATCAATTTTGTATCTTGATCAAAGAAAGATAAAAGAAATTGATATATGAATGAATATTTTTCTTAATAGGAAATTATTTATAAATAAATGTATATTTTTATATGGAGATCTAGCGATTGATATGTGCTTGCTTATTTAGGAGGAACAAAACTTCTTATATTAAATTCAACGGAGGAATTAGGTTAGGAGGATAACGCCCCTTCATATCCTTTTAATCACCTTAACATAAGACAGTAGATAATTAAATTTTTTATTTCAGCACAATTTCCTATGGTGCAAGTAACCAAAAGCCATCAGGACTTAAAAGTAGCGTTAGTGAACGACCACAACTCTTTAATCGGAGGCAATATACATAGACCACACAGTATAGGCAACTTCACACAACCCCCGATGCTGCTCACAGCAGCTCCTTTACCGACAGCACCTGCAGCTGCTGTAGCCGCCAGGTCAGCTAGTGGGAGAGTTGATGTGGCCCGCATGGCTTTAAGTCAACCTGCACTCCTCACCCTAACGCAATCCTCAAGTTCAAGGAGTAACAGTCAACAACACCTACCGAGAAGAGGAAGTGGTTTCATGCACAGAAAAGATATCTTCTATCCAGGAAGTTTGCACAACATTCCTAATTCAAGGTAATGTTTGTATTTTATTTTATTGCCTAGCTAGAAAGTACCCTTAGTACGTTTACCGTATATTGATATAGGAAGTCATCATTTATTCTTATTTATTTATCAGCATAAATATAATCAATCCACCAGCCCCCTGGCAACTCTAAGAGGAGAGGGAGTTGCTGTGACATCCCGTCCTGTGGAAGGGATATAAAGAAGGTTCCTTCTCATTGATGCATTCTTCGAAAGGAGTAGGCTACACGCCGGTGCTGACTGAGACCCTTCTCAAATTAGAGCACCCCCTCTAGCATAGAAAGGGTTGATAAAAGGAACCGGGTGGAACCAGAAATAAGGATTAGTTCACTTGCTAGAAAAGAACGCAAGAGGAGGAGTTAGAGTAGGAAATAATATAACTTCACGGGGTGCCGGATGGCTACGGCCAGAGGACGATTGGGTTTGAGGTGGGTGTCTTCGTGCACGAAATCACCTCGGGTAAATAAATGGGGATCCAGATAGGAATTTCAAAATAATAATAATAATCAATCCACCATTCAAGAAACGTTTTTTAATATGATAATACTATTCCTCAGGGAGAATATATTTTCTTAAACTCGAATTTCCAGACTCTCTGATTTATGTGTATAGGCCTTTATTGTAGAATCTAATGTCAATACACAAGACGGATATGTGTTTAACAAAATTTCAAAATTTTTTTTTTACAGTCGAAGTCGATCCAATTTACGTCTACATGGTGATGATTATTCCCTCCGTCATAGAGGAGAATCCAAACGTCTTATGGAGAATGGCGGTACCAAAACAGAGTCCAACAGGAATAGTTTAGTTCGAGAGCGAAAGATCTCAACAAGAAGTGCAGTGAGTGCTGTGAGCGAAATCGAAGAAGAGGATGATGGATGTGTTTTATGCTCGTCAGAAACACGGGATATGCTTCAAGAAATGCTCGATTTGAAACTGCTCAAAGATCCCATTTTCATTCTCTTCACTTTAAGTAATTTTTTTACAAGTATCGGCTTCTATATTCCCTACGTTTATATTGTTGTAAGAAATTTATCCTTTTTTATTCTTATTTTAAAATATTATTATCGATTTAACAGTAGATTATTTTTTTTTTTAGGCACAAGCTGAAGATCGAGGGATAACAAAAGAACAATCGAGTTATTTGTTGTCGGTCATCGGTATCGCCAACACTGTCGGACGTATTATTCTCGGGTATCTTTCAGATAAGGCCTGGGTTAATCGACTTCTTGTTTATAATGTGTCATTGGCCATCTGTGGAATCGGTTAGTTCAATTTGTTTAAAATTATTTATTTGAGATCAAACAATTTTTTTTTGTCACGAAATTATTGTATTTGTCTAATTTGGATTAGAATGAACAAAGTTAGGGCAACGTCTCCAAAATATATAAATATGTAAAAAATTTTATAATTTTGAAAATGAAACCCTTTCGGTGGAAGAGGGGGAGGGGGGCTGAAGCTCCCGACTATATGCATGCTCAAAAAGATCCTGATCTAAATTCTATCTACTACTTTCTGGGCAAAAACAGGAAAGTAACGAGCGCTCTATAATTTCTCTTTGTGATTGCGTGAGAGATTTAGGGAGAGACTCGGAAGGGGAAAGTATTTTAGAATCTAAAATACGTACTAAATCTAAAACTTTATCTAAAATTTAGATATTCTTAGATTAGATTCCAATATTTCAAAATGTCTCGATAAAAGTCTCTGCCTCAGTGTTCTAAAAGCATATGTCGGTGGTATATTTTGTTTTATATGCATATAGTAAAAATTATATAAAGAACAATTTAGAACTCTGAATGAAAAATAAGACCAAATATTTATAACAAAAAAAAAAAAAGTAAAAATGAAAAGCAGCCACCAAACTAAATTCTTGGCTAACTGAGAATTTGAAATGATTTGAAGACTCTAATTAAAATGAAATTAATGAAAAAGTTACTGTGATGTCGAGGAGGCAATGACTAAGCCGGCTAAGCTGAGGATTACGGAGTCCGAAGTCTCAACACGGCTCGGGTTCGGATCCAGCTTGCCGCAAATAATTCAAACATCCTGCCGAAGTTTCCTCTTAGGGTAGAAAAGGGGGATAGTCCCACCGTGGTATCACTTAGGGTCTAATTGGCCTAAGTGCGTTCTCTCTCTGGGAACGGCCACTTCAACCTAACTTAACCTAACCTACTGTGATGTCAATATTAAAAAAAAAAATGTAAAATATAAATAATTAATATATTAATTTGTATTTTTCTTTCAGCTACCGGAATGAGCACTCTTTGTCACGACATGTTCTGGTTTTCCACATATTCTGGCGTTTTTGGATTCACAATAGGCGCTTATGTAGGCCTTACTTCAGTTATTTTGGTCGATCTTTTGGGCTTGGATCGCCTGACAAACGCCTTCGGTCTTCTCCTACTCTTCCAAGGCATCGCCTCCTTCCTAGGGCCCCCTTGTGCTGGTAAGATTTCAATAAAAATACCTGCGAAAAGATCCTATTTTAAATGATGCTTTGTTTCCAGGGTGGTTATACGACGCACTCAATTCCTATGATCCCGGATTCTACGTTGCGGGAGTAACGATAGCAATGTCCGGAGTAATGTTGTTCCTGATTCCACCATTACAAAGGTGGCTAGCAAAAAAAGAAGCACGTGACGCCTGTGTATCACTTTGACACCGGCCCTTCCAAGGGGGATTACGTCCTCCAACCCAAGGTGGTCAGAGACCCCGTTCGCCATTCCAATCGCAACCCTCCGAAACGATTAGACTTCTATTTAAATATATTCATTAAGTGATTAGATATAAGTTTTTTATTATCATCATTATTATTATTATTATTATTATTATCATTATTCTTACAAATTTTATTCTTTGTTGCATTTGTTTAAGACAGAGGGGGAAAAGAGGAGTAACAAAATGATTTACCTAATTCAAGTAATATAAAAATGTTTAAAAATTTTTATACAATTACGAGAAATGGAATCATTTTAATCGTGTAAAAAAAAAGAATAGTTAACCAAATATTATGCATTTAATTAAAAAAAAAAATTTGAAAATATCGAAATATATATATATTAAAAAAAATATGAATGAATATACATCGGAAAATCATTATTTTAATTATTTTTTTTTTATAATTTATTAATATTTTAAAAATTTATTTATAATCTATCATCCCTTTATGAACAAAACGACGACTGATGAGAAATATATATGTATACAGAATTTTGTTGACTATTCAAAACTTAATAACATTCCACTTCTCGTTATATAAATATTAATTCCTAAAAAAAAGTATATCAGGGATAAATGGAACATGTTTAAATATAGAAATTTTACAACACTGAATTTGAAATGGATTGAGAGATGAAGGTGCATCCCTAAGCGACAAAGAAACAAAATTATTTTTAGTGAATATTGACTACCAATTAATTTAGATAAATATGGACAGACTTGATCTTTTATTATAAATGGACGATGAAGGAACCAAGCGCCATTAACCTAAATCTGAGATGAGGGGAATTTCATTTGCACAATTGTAAACAAAACCAATGGCAATGATTTTTTTCTTGTTTTATACAAAAAAAAGTGCCCAGAGTAATAATGCTGTGATTTAAATAAAGAGGTAGCAGTGGCGTAGCGAGGGGGGGGGGGCAAGGGGGTCTTCATGCCCCGGGCGCTACTTACAAAGGGGCGCCAAATGGTCCGCAAAACAAAAAATAATTTTAATGTCCGGGAAAAAAATTTCCGCGTGACGGGAAAATTTGGTTCCTCAAAAAAAATAAAATTTTTCCGCAGGAAGGGGAAAAAATTCCTCAAAATTTAGCCTCCTAAAAAAAAAAGGTAAAATGATTTTAACGGCAGGGCAAAAAATTTTCCGCAGGCAGGAAAATTTTTGAGTTCGGGCCCCCCCCGAAAACAATTTCTATATACGTATACGCCCCTGTATAATGTTATATGGTATGGGGGGGGGGGGGCGCTAAAAAGGTATTGTGCCCCGGGCGCGAGTTAAGCTCGCTACGCCACTGAGAGGTAGATCTTCTTTTTCCCTACAAGATGGCGGTCTTATCTCAATTTCGATCATAATGGCGCTTGGTTCCTTCATGCATAACATCCAAATATTGTATAATTTAACGCTAATGTCGAAAAGACAAAACTATCTCTCTCGACCAATCAAATAAATTTTACAAACAATTGAAAAATATTATATTTAAATTTATTCCTATTATAATACTTTCTTTTTTAGGAATAATACCATGATGGTGTATTTATCATTATATTCGTACAAAAATGCAACAATATAGAGCCATTCTGTAAAAAAAAATTCACGATTTTCTACATTATTATATCATTCTACTATTGTATGTTTTATCTGTGATCATATACTCAAGTGCTATATCATTACAGACGGAATACCAAAAAAAAAGAACGTTTTATAGTGTTTTAAGAGACATCTTTGAATTTATTCTATTTACTACCTTACACTAATAATAATAATTTTATTCTTGATAATGATCTACATAAATAATAAGTGCACACTTATTAGAATTTAATTGGCTCGATTTTTATGTACAGGGTATATAAAAATATTTTAATACCCTCAGAGAAAAAAAAATGGCATGTGCCTCTATAGATGAATGTATGAATGTGGTGAAATGATGTTTTTTTAAACAATTTCGTGCCTGATGAAGTCAAAGTGTATGACTGTCTTTCTAGTTATAGATTTGTTGACCAATTTTGGCCATAGAATTAAAAAAAAAATGGACGGGATTTTGTTAGTATACCGTTTTTTAACTTCGCTATAAAAAAAAAAACCAAAATGGTAGTTAAAACTCTCTTTTGAGTTTAATCATATCTCTCTTATACATAAAATTATGTAGCGAATGAGCAGCAATATATTTTTAAAAAGTGTGGCGATTAACAGGACGGATATTTTAATATAAAAATTTCTATTAAATTGGATATCACACTCATGGATGGTTTTTTCGTTCTAAAGGAAATAGCAAAATATTGATTTTTTGTAAAATTTAGTTAAGAATTTCATTAACGAGTTACGCCCAGTAGTTAGGCAACTAAACAGGCACACATGCTCTGATGAGAGAGATGTAAGGGACAATCACCAAATAAAAATTGTTCTCACTTATTCAAAAAAAAAAAGTTTCATCTTTGAATGAAACTCGTATCTACTTCAAACTCTATGTACAGTGAGCGCTACAATTAAGTCCCCACCTGGTAGCTAGAGCTTTAAATATATGGTGTAGATTGAAATAATTTTAAATTTGAAAAGGTAAAATAAAATCATCTGTACCAGATTTTTCGTTTTATTTCACTCTATACCTTATACTTAAGGCTCTCTCTAACAGGAGGGGTCTTAATTGTAGCGCTCACTGTACAATCCGGATGATTACCCTCCTAATATCATTCTCGTATCAACTGCTGCTATCAGAAATATTTTATGTTATTTTTCACGTTTTTATAAGCCCCATTTTTAAAATCAGATCAATTCACTGGGGGGGGCTTTCCAAATTAAAATGTTGAGTTTATAGAATTGCAGGGGGGAATGTCCATTTTAAGGCAACTCAATAGACTGACCTCCGTAAATGGTTGCCTACGCGCAGGGCTCTAAAGTCAGGTAGGCCTCTGGGTGGGACTTAATATTGTCCTTCACTGTACAGTGGCGGACAGTATTAAGTCCCACCCAGAGGGCTACCTGGCGCAGGGCTCTAAAGCCAGGCTGGGTTGGAAATAATATTGTGTCTCACTGTACAATCCGGGCGATTACCCCCTCTCCCCTTCCTAAATGGATAAATTTTAAAGAATATAAAATATTTTTTATAATCTTTTAGTACTAATGTGTTGTTGTCTATGGGTTTTTATTATTATTCTTTTTTTGAGATTTAGTGGGATTTGGATCCACATGGGTACGGGCTCTGGGTGTGGGGCTTCGATTGTTACCCTGTTTTCTTCTGCGTCTTAACTATAAATATTCCCCATCTATTTTTTAAGCCTTTGTGAATAAAATCCGTTATTTAAATATTTGAACAGAACAAGTACAAGTCTAAGGTCTCTATCAAAATACAGCAATGCTTCCGCATCGACAAATTAACGTTTAAAGTCTAAATGGCCTAAGATGCCGAAAAGACTTAAAAAAAGAGAAGTCCTTTTTGAAATTTTTCAATAAATTTACTGAAAATTTTGAGCTTAGAAAGAGAAAAAAATAATTTTGCTTGAAACCAATTATAGGCTATAAATATTTATTAGATCAGTGATTCTCAACCACTGTGCCGCCAAATTTTAGAAATATCAAGCTCAAATTTCTCATTAAAAGTATTCTTATTATTAACTTGTAATTAATCTTTTATTATTATTATTATTTTTTTCATTTATTCGGCCATCAGCCAGAGGACTTAATATCTTATAAACATACAGTGAGGGACAATATTAAGTCCCACCCATGCGTTTTCTACTTGTGATTATTTCATTGTTTTTATAAAAGAAATTGAAAATCTTTATTAGAAATTTTCTAGTTTTGAACCATGAAAGTTTCCATTAAAAAATATATATAATATAATATTTTTTTAAAAACAATGAAATAATCACAAGTAGAAAACTCATGGGTGGGACTTAATATTGTCCCCCACTGTACTATTATTAGTATATATTATTTTATTTTGCATTCAAAATCATCATATTATCATAAACTATTTCACACAATGTATTATAAGATAAGTAAACAACTTTAAACTTTTTCTTTTTCTTTGTGTGCCACCAAATGTGTACCGCGACAAAAAAAAAAGGTTGAGAATCACTGATTTAGATATAGAAAATCAATCAGATTTTTTTCACAGAAATTAGAAGTACGGTAAATATTTAGATAAGCATTTTAAAAGGAAATTAAATATTTTTAATTATACACTAAACGGGCAAAATAATTTAAAAAAATTTAAGATCTGATTTCATTGGCGCATTTAGAGGGGAGCTGAGCTTCCAAAATCAACACAAATAAAAAAATTCATGTAATTGCAACACTTTTTAAAATATGCTGTGGTTAGTTAACCTAATACCCTAATTATTTGATTTAATAATAGACTAATTTGGGCGTGTGTTTGGAAACTATTTGCAATGATAAATAACTTTTCCAAATTTTTAAAATTTCTGCACCCTTCCTATTTCTATATAATATATATATACATATATGATGATAAAATTTAAGATATTTTAACATCTATATTTTAATTTCTCTCTCTAGGCTAAAATTTTAGATTTTATTGGGCTGACATTAATTTTTACCCCTCTCTCCGTTGATAGATAATTTTTTAAAAGAGCCAAATTTAGTGCCAAATTATTTAAGGTCAACATACAAAAAAAAAAATAATAACAGTATAAAATATTATTTTAAAAAGACTTGGAAAGGCATTGATTGTTTGTTTCTGTGTTCACATATCCTTTATCTAAAAGTTATGTTTGAAAAATTCTATTAATTTAAGTTTGTTGTGGCCATAATAAGAAATCATGTAAATATATTAAGAGATTTATTTATTAGGATTATTGTTATTTCAATTTTGTTATTTTAAAAAATAAAAATGGAATATAAAAAAAAGACATTATATATTATGAATATGTTCTATTAAAATGTCTTTATTAATATAAGTAAAACAGCCCAAAAAAATTGAATTACGCTTTCTCTTCTCTATATAAAGATAAATCTAATTTATCGAGTGTTATGTATAAAAAAATGATTAATTTAAAAGATATTCTTAAAAAATAAATAATCTATGAAAATTTTTAATTATTTTTTTTTTAATCAATTAAATACTTAAAGGTTTCTATTCAAAATATTTAAATTTTACTAAAAATTGAATTTGAATTTTATTTAGTCTTTCTTAATAGCGTATATTTGTATAAAGTTATCTCATCGAATAGTTCTTAACTTTTTCAACATCCCTTAAGTTTTCAAAATTTGTTCCCAAACCACTTAGCAAAAATATCGAATTTCAAATTAATTAAAAAAAGATAAAATGAATATGTAAAGAAAGGGTCTTGTAAATTCTTAATTGTTTCGTGATCATAACGTTTCGCACCCAGTGGCGTAGTGAGCTTAACTCGCGCCCGGGGCACAATACCTTTTTAGCCCCCCCCCCCCCCCCCCTCATTCGAAAACCAAATAATATTATAAGTAAAATATACAAAATTATTATATTACACTGGCACTAAATTTAAAATATATTTTCCAGAAACCAATTATAATAAAAATAAAAATTATCCAGTATTTTTTTGTTTTGCGGACCATTTGGCGCCCCTTTGTGAGTAGCGCCCGGGGCATGATGACCCCCCTTGCCCCCCCCCGTCGCTACGCCACTGTTCGCACCCCCCTGAAGCAACTTCTTGTATCCCCTCCAACCTTCCACCCGTAGTTAAAAACCACTGATCGATGCAAAAAATCCTAATTCTCTATGTTTTTAAATTTGTTTTATGCATCTAAGACCCCTTCCTTGTTTCCTTCAAATAATTAGCCAATTCAATTTTCCTCGCTTGGGACGGGAAGCGAACCCAGGGCCGAGTCCCCAGAAACTATTGTCTTCTCTCTGAACCACAGGTCACGTAAATTATTTGATAATATATGAATTATGAAAGTTTTCCCAAATGCCATGTATTAAAGAATTATTAAAAGAAGGTTGAAATAAGTCCCATTAAATATAAAAGATTCAGAACTTATCAGAATAAAATTTCTATATCAACTTATTAAAAAAGAAAATTTAAATAACTAAATAAATTCAATTGTAAAAAAATACTATTTCATGTGCATATTATAATTATTCTTTGTGGAATGTATGAAAGTATCCTAACTTATGCCCCAACCAAATGATGCATGAATATATAATTTCTGATAAATGGAGACGAGATGATTATACTTTCTGTGCATGGAGTTACATCCCAGACTTTAACTAGGGTTATTCCACCTTCGCGACGCTTATGCCACCGTTAGTTACATCAAAGCACCCAAAATGGAATGTACAGTGGGGGACCATGGCGTACCCCCCGGGCCCCGGCCCCCCCCCCCCCCTAAAAAAAAAAAAAAAAAAAAAAAATATTTTTAATTAAAAAAACAACAAAATGGGGGGGCGGGGGGGGATGTTTTTTTTTTGGGTTTTTTTTTAATCCCTCCTTTTAAAAAAATAACTCCCCCTCTTTGGCCCCCCCCCCCCCCCCCCTCGCCCTGTGGGGGACTATATTAATTCCCACCCATGCGTTTTCTACTTGAGATTATTTCATTGTTTTTAAAAAAATATTATATATTTTTTAATGGAAACTTTCATGGTTCAAACCTAGAAAATTTCGAATAAAGATTTTCATTTTCTTTTATAAAAAACAATGAAATAATCACAAGTTGAAACGTATGGGTGGGACTTAATAGTGTCCCTTACTGTACCTGGTTCAAGTCTGGGATGCATCTACATGCCTAGTCAATCTAATAATCTGGCATCCATTTATCTGAAACGACACATAGTCTTGGGTCTTGTTTTGAAAACCACTATCTTTTTTCAAAACAAATCCCTTTTATTCAGCATGTATATATAAGCAATATAGGATCTACTATACCATTCAGGTAAAAAAAACTCGCAAAATATAAAAAGCTAAAATATATAGAAAGTAAATTAATCCTTGTCGGAAAAGATCCTAAATGTTAAAGCAGACAGGAGGCTTGCAGGAATGTCATTCTTCATGTTTAAAAGGAAGTGTCTGGCTTTCAATGCCAAGGGTCGCGGGATTATGTTTGTATCTTTAAAAATTTAATAATTTTTCGGGTAATTTAAAAAATGTTAGTATTTATAATAAAAAAATTGACTCACATTTTCTTCCGCCTTCTCTGTTCGGTGGTGAGGAGAGCAGTAAACGACTTCTTCCTTCTTTAATTGGGGGTCGGCCCCCTCCCCCTTTTAATCAGTCCCTGTTTTTGTAGGATATCCACCACCAGTATAAATAAACGAATAAGCGATTTGCGAGTGAATGTTTATAACGAATAACCCCCTAAAAATAAATTGAAACTTTTATAATAT
>JAKCPI010027211.1:0-10579 GCA_023213315.1 Euborellia annulipes
ATTAAATAATGATGATTGGGAAAGCCTGGTGTAGATAGATGTTGAACAACAATTGAAAATACCTCCAGCAGTTTCAATTGTTCATCAATATTTAAATAGCTTAGAGCGCGAATTTCAAACCAGAATTTAATAAATTTAGATTTGTGAAATAAATTTTTAAAGAATAATTTCAAGTTTCCTTAAAATAATTATAAAATAATATTAATAAAAATTCCTTGAGGTAGTCGAGTAAGTTACTTGAGAACTTTTAGACCAGTGGTTCTCAACTTGTCGCGGTACACTTTTAACGATTTCAAAATTTGGCGGCACACAAAGAAAAAGATAAGTTTAAAAGTTGGTAATTTGTTCATAAACTTTTATATTAATTTTATTTCATATCCTGGGTATATTAATATTAAATCACCGGAGTATATGAAAAATGATTGAAAATTCTTATTTTTTTTACAGTGTGACCGGTTTTTGAGAAACACTTAAGTAATTAAACAAAAAATTAATTGGTCTTATGGATTATTTGTATTCCTGTAACCAAACCCGAATCATCCCCCCGCGGCTAACGTTGATGACAAATGTCAATAAATAAATCATTTGGATACCACATGGTATAAATAAATATGACTGGACCCCCCTAAAATGTCGTTTCTAAATAAATGCGTATTCTTAAAAGTCTATATGGCCTAAGATGCCGAAAAGACTAAAAAAAAAGACACGAATTAATCCCAGCATCAAATACTAAATAAAATCATTTCTTGCAACTCTCATTTGAATATTATACCACACTACTATATAGTTCGTTAGTTTATGCAGTTATTAATATTTCCTTTTGATGTATAGTTTTTAAAAAAATAATTAAAATATTTCAAAATCTCATACATTAAATTTTATAACTTCATTTTGAATATAAAAACACTTCCTTCCTTCACTTTAATAAATAATTAATCAGTGAATACTTTATGATAGATAATTAAGTAGCCCCAAGTAAGTCATTTTATTTGCATAGTAAATTATCTATCCATTTAACAAATTTATTATTAATAAACTCCTCTTAAAAACAAAATGAATTTTTTTTTTTTTAATTGATCTTTCTTTTGCGTTTTTAAAACATTTTCATCGCCTCTAGCAGTGTAAAAAAGAGAGAACGAGGAAGGGGCTATATTTTTTTTTAATATTCATTACTCAATTGGTTTTTCTTTGTCTTTTTTTCAATATGCACAAAAAAGTCCTGCCTTTCAACTTTCTTCTTCTTTTGTCTTCTTTTATTATTAAACAAACGTTTGAGATAAATTATTATTAATACACAATAGGGACAATTCATTAATTAATAAAATCTATTTTCTTGACTGTTGATTTAATTATTAATAAAAAATTAGGTTTATTCAGTGGCGTAATTAGGGCGTAAAATGTGCCCCCCTCCCTGAGCTGGGGCCTCCCAATAAATTATATTTCAGCTAGAGCAAATGGTTACCAATTTATCAATAGAATTAAATAGATTAAAGATTACATATATTAAAAAAAATTAAAATAAAAATAAAAATGACAGGAGAACTGATCTTCAGTCATTTTATCTTGGCTTGTTTTTATAACGTTGATCCTTAAATAATTAATAAAGAAAATTAATGAAAAAAATGAAAATAAAATTTAAAACATACTTATATTTTTTTCGATATTAATTAGGTATGTTAATTTTAATTTTAATCGAGGTGTAATGAAATAAAATGGCGACAGAGTGAAAGGTGGTCATCTACTAAAGCTTTGGCGCTGCGATCGGTCTGCACAATTCACACCATTGAGTCAAATTATGCAGCAAAATCTTAATTTTCTGCCCGGCTCAAGTTTGAAACGAACAGAAGCGTGCACTGAGCGTGGAAAAAATGAAACGATCAGAAAGAAGGACAAAATGTGTAAATTATACTGCAATAGCAAGCGAAACGAACAAAAAAATATTCTTTGGTTTAAAAATCTCAGTTTTATCCTATTAGGTACGATAAAGAGAAAAATTCAATTTCTCAACAAATGTAAATGGTCAGTTAGTAAGAACGAGGGGGGAGAGAAGAGGAGGTTGTAAATTTATTCCATCAAAGAGTGGAGGACAAAAGCCGACTCTCCGTGAGAGGGTGGAGATGATTTATTCCTTTCTCAATCTCTTCTCTCTAAGTTGGTTAGTAAACTAAGAGTATAGGCTTAATAGGCGAGATCGCATCAGAGGGTAGATTGTAAGATTAAGCGACGACCTACCACCACCACCCGAAAGGGCTTAAGACTTTAAACGGATTCAAAACAGTTTGCTTACATCCATAGACATCAGCTGTTGCAACATAAATTACCACCAAACCAACATAGCTTACTTACTATACACAAAGTCAAATAATTGGAACAAATTTCTATTCAAATTCTAAACAAAAAATTATTTTTTTTCAACAATTATTTATTATTTCACAGACACTAAATATGCTATACTCTGCATATGATGTATTATAAATGTATCTAAGCTAAACTATTTTTAAAAAATCTGGTGTGATGGTTGCACACCACCGAAGGTAAGAGAAAGATAAGTTCTGTGCTTGTCACACCAGATTTTTTTGTGTCGACATATATTTAGTAGTTTCCGCCGATAAATATATATATTTTAAACATTCACACTTTTTTCTCACATTCACACAGTCTAATATGGTATCCAAATGGCTTAAATAAAATCATCGGACTGCCTGGGGTCCGAACCCGCGTCGCGACGTTTGGTATAGGGGGGGGGGGGCCGGAACGAATTTGAATCGGGGGGGAAAAAATTTTTTTTAAAATTAAAAAAATTTATATATTTTAAAAAAATAAAAAAAAAAAAAACCAATCTTAAATCAATCAAAAAATAAATTAAAATAAAAATTTTATTAAAATTAAAATTTTATATAATTTCCTATGATTTTTATTAAAAAATTTTTTTTTTTAATTTATATGAAAAAAAAATATTTATTTTTTTCTCTTTTCTTTATTTAAAAAAATTTTTTAAAATATAAAAAAAACAAAAAACTCAATAAAAATTTTTTAGAAAAAAAAAGAATTTCTTTCTCATAATTTTTTTTTTTAATTTAAAATATTTTATTTTTAAAAAAAAAAAATATTTAATTTTATAAAAAAATAAAAAAAAATAAAAAAATCTCCCCCCCCTCCTCCCCCACCTGGAGGAGGGGAGGGGGGGCATCCTTCTTTCCCCCCCCTTCGGGCTGTATACGAGGTTAGCACGCTAACCTCTACACCAAGCCCCGAGGGCGCCGATATATTAGAATACAAGATGTACAATTTATAAACATGAAAAAATATTTATAAACAATATTGAGAGCAAAATGAGAATTTAAGGAGCATAACTTAAATATAAAATTTCAATTCTTTCATGCTTTAAATTGAACAGAGACACACTGTCAGACCATTTCGCGGAACGCATTTTTTTGGACTCAGAGGACATCAAAATTAGGGTCCAACCGAAACAAGTTTTTCAGCCGAAACCAGGAGCGTATATAAGGGGGGGGGGGGGGGGCGAGGGGACCCGAACCCCCCCCCCCCCCCCCCCGAAAATTACCAAACACATATACATATATAGAGATATACAGACATCAGCGCAACAAATTTTTCCGCAGGATGGAAATCTTTGGTTCCGCAAAAGAAAAAATGTTCCGCAAAAAATTTCGAGTGAAAAAAAATTTAGTTTCTTAAAAAAAAAAAAAATTTTCCGCAAAAAAATTTTTTAGTTCAGGCCCCCCCCCCCCCCCCCGAAAAAATTTCCATATACGCCCCTGGCCGAAACAGAAACTTGTTTTAAACTTTTTCAGAATCAATAGCAAAGAATGGAAATCTATTTTCGCCACTTTGGTACTCAAAAGAAAAGACGTTTTAACAACGTTTGCTAGGCTTAACTCAAAAATTAAATTTTCGGACTTTCGCCACTATGATTCTCACCAGGCGATATTTCGTAAATCATGAAAAAACTTAAGTCAAAATTCAAATTTTTAATTCATTTGTAAATTAATAAAATAAAAAAAAATAAAAAAAACTTTTGTTTTATTTTCTCTGTTAATTAACTTGTCAAATATTAATAATTATATTATATAAAAATTATCCATCGTGATATTTCAATAGATAAACAAAAAATATTTTATTATTAATTATAAATTCATTAGGCTCGTTAAAAAAAAAAATACTGATAAAAAAATGAATTAATAATGAATGAATTATTCGCGTGGGCGGGACAAAACCATTAAAAAAAATCTGGTGTGACTGGTCGTACAGCACACAACTTTCTCTTACCTTCGGTAATTGAAAGTTCTGTGCTTGTCACACGAGATTTTTTGTGTCGACATATAAATATATTTAATTTCCGCCAATATATTAGAATTCAAGTTTATAAAATATTTGCTAAAAATATTTTTCTACAATGGCAACCATTTCTTCTCTTTCAAATGAAATACTAGAGTAAAGTGAGCTTCAAAAGATTTTAAGGGCAAAATGAGAATATAAGAGAAAGTACCCATAATACATCTTATAAACCCTATTAGAGTAAATACAAAGCTCTTCCCTCTTGTGGAGTAATATTAAAGATTCCTTCATCGCAATAATGCTGGCTTGATTGTGTAATAAGTAAAAATTCATTTAATATTTAAAAAAAAAAAAATTCATCGATTTTTTCCTTCTTCATATAGCAAACTTCCGATTCAAGAAGGCACTTTTTTTTATTCGCAAAATGTATTCTCTTTCTCCCTTCTTTATTCTTTAAATTATTCATCTTATCTTGACTAATTCGACATCTTGAATAATTTAAGAGACAAACCAGGCTTTACCTTCTTTCTCTTCTCCTTTTATAGAGAAGAGACGTTTGGGTTATTTGGAAACTTCAAAAGAGTTGAAACATCTTCCCTTTTTTTTTTTTTTTTGCTTTCTCTATCTATTCCTTTTTTTTTTATTTATACTCTTTCTCTTTTATCAATTATCTTGAAATAATTTAACAAATTGACTATACAGAAGGAAATTTTGTTACAAAATATATATATTTTTATATTCATAATAGCCTAAAGGGTTATTTGTTCACTTTCCTACCATGCGTTAAAAGGGATTACCAAATAATTTAAATAAACATGGAACATTAATATTTAATCTTATATATTCACTTTAAATTTAATATCAAAAAGGCCGGAATAAAGTAAAAAAAAACCATGTCAAAATTATTTTATTTCAAAAAAGCTGAGGGTAGTTTATGGATTAGGAAAAAATAAAACACACTATTCGTTGCCTAAAATTAGTACCGATTAGGTAACTGGAAGTTATGCAACCTTAAATGATCAATACCAAATGAAATTTTCGAATAATTGGCCTTGCTTGAATAGTTTTTAAATCTGAATACCATCTATTGAGGATATGCACTCTTTTAGAGCAATTAATTAATTTAAAAAAAATCTTTAGTGAATTAGTCATTTCGGTTGTCTAATTTCCAGCAATCAAAAACCATTTAATTTATACTAATAACTTTCTCGAATATGAAACTGGCTGTGATTTATGTGAACAATAGCAGGAGGAGGCAGCAATGAAGAAATGTCTCTAAATTACCTAAACTCCCAAAAATTCACAATAAATTTGTACCGAAACGCCTCGAATTTTTTGGAGTTGGAGTTTCATTTCCTGGTTGCCATCTCCTGTCATTTTTAAAATTATACTAATAACTAAATAATAAATAAATATTCCTATTTTATATTATACATATGGTTTAATTTAGACTAATTAAAAAAAAATCCAAAAATCTATTGAAACGGTTTTAAATAGAGAACACAATCTAATGTCTGTATGTAAAGAGAGAAAGATTGGTATAGATATACAGCTCCTATATTTAAAGTAACTTTAGTATTCATGCATTTTGATAGCCCTCTGATTAATCGGCAAACTGCCAGCCCTCTATTCCCTAATTATAAAATGAAATAATATCATATATGGAGCCTGTTAGGCATTAGTGTGTCAAGCGCCAGCTATCGAGTTTTGAGAAAATTAACATTAAAGTTTTTTGTTTTCATTGGATTATATATAATTTTTTTTTTTTTGTCAATTGTGCAAGTAACATTAAATATAAATTTTTTTAAGACATATTTCAGAAAAAATACTTTTAATTATAGCATTTGAAACAATATTCCGTGCTTAACTCAATTTTTAATTTTTTTGGCGCTTGACACACTAATGAGTAACAGGGTTCATATAATCAATAACAAGCAGGAGAGAAGTTCCTGTTGATGTTATAAGTTTGGAAAGAGCAAGTTCAGGAGCAGAAGAGAAAAGAAAAAAAATGTACATGTGCACGGACTTTTGCACATCAAGAACGATTTCAACTAAAGTTGAAAAAATTCTCCCTAAGATTTGAAAATTTGACATTTATTTTATTTATAATAAATGTTTCTATGCTGATATTTTGGACAGGTATATACGATCTCTAAAACAAAATAAAATTGATAATCCAAAGCCTCTGGGCTTGTTTAAGAGTTGTACGTGATATTGTTGACATTTTTATTTGCAAGGAAACATTTTTAAAAAGTCTTTTTCATATATTTTTATTTTTTTTACTACTATATAATATGAACGATATATAAACCAGCTGCAAATCCCTTTTGGGAGAAATTCTCATATTCTTTCATATGGTTGAGTGGTGTTTTGTACGACTATTTTTTTCTCTCTCTCATTCTCTTTTACACTCTCTCACAAATGGCCTGTGTATTCTTCATCACAAGCTAAATAGCTCTTGAAATAAATAGCCTTTCAACCGTGAATATTGTATAAAACAATCATCTAAATAAAAAAAAATTTCTTTTTAATAACTCTGAAATTTTCTAAAAAAAAATCATAATTACCTGGTATAGGCTATACTACAAGAGAAACAACCAGTGTTTCCTTATCCTGAAATATTATTTAATTAATAATTAATCTTTATCAAAAAATTAGTGCTTTAAAAAAAAAAAAATACCTATGCAAAAAAAGGCGAATGTAAAGAAATCGAAAGAATATTGAATAAACATAAATATAGAAACAACAACAAAAAAAACAAAAGATTCATATTTCATTTTGTTCTTTTTCTAGGCAAGCAGAGAGAAAAGCTTTTTTTTTAGAGAAAAATCTCTTACCCTATATTTAAAAAGAGGAAGCAAAAAAGTCAATATTTTAGCTCCTCTAGAAAAAATAAGAAAGCAAATGGAAAAAAAATTAAGATATAGAGGGAAAAGTAAAAATTGAGACATTTCGTTTCTCTATTTTAGACTTTAAGGTAAAGTTTATAAATGGGATTAATTCAACAAGTAGCTTCATAGACTACCGCTAATTTATAGGAAAATTGAATTGAATTATCGCAGATATTACTTTTCAAATTGTAAGCATTTATGGTCAAAATTCTCTAGGGCCGGCTTCTTAAGATATAGTTAACTAGTAAACTTACTTCAGATTGCAAATTATCAATATAGTAAATAATAACACCCTTAGCCTTCGAATTTAAAAAATGAGTTTTTTCAAAAATAATTAGCTATTTGAGGTTTAAGGAAAAAATTAATTAAAATCAATTGGGGGGGAATTGACTAACAAACAAATGAAATACAGTAAATAGAGACAGGATCTAAATGGCTTTCGATGTCGAAAAAGACAAATAAAATTTAAAAAAAAAAACGGAGTATTAGAAATTGAAATAATTAATTTTTTAACAAAAATTTAAAAAAATTCAAAAAAAAGTTTTGTGTTTCTAGTAAAGTCCTACACCGAGCTTTGGGCCTTAAAAAAACAAACTACGATCTGGGCTTTTATTTAATTGGGTATAGTAGACTTTGCAGCCAAGGAATTAAAATAAAAAACTTTTATTTAATTGTTAACCGTCGACGTTGATCGTAAGAAGCCCTAAGCGAGCAAGTCACTCACTCTTAATCGATATAGATTAAATAAATATTGTATAATTTGCAATGATAATTAAATATAATACTATTAATCTTGTATTCTAACAATTAATCGTCCTGAGCAAGGTCGTGGTTTGCGACCTAAACGTTACCATGGCAACCATTTCTCCTACCTTAGCTATGAAGTACAGTGGGGGACAATAATAAGTCCCACCCATGCGTTTTCTTTCATTGTTTTTAAAAAAATATTATTATTTTTTAATGGAAACTTTCATAGTTCAAATCTAGAAAATTTCCAATAAAGATTTCCATTTTCTTTTATTAAAACAATGAAATAATCACAAGTAGAAAACGCATGGGTGGGACTTAATATTGTCCCTTACTGTACAAGAGTAAAGTGTGCTTCAAACAATTTTTAGAGCAAATTGAGAATATACATTTTAAAGAGCATCTAAAAAATAATTAATTTTTGAACTTTAATCAAAGTCGTTAGAGCAAATTTTGAGATAATCGAAAAAATCTAAAAAATGCATCAGTAAAGTACAAGTAATTTTTGGCCGATTTTGTTTAAAAACATTTATTTTCATGCTCCAAGGAGGGTGCCTAATTTAAATATTGAATTTCAACCTCGTAACTCAATTTTTTCCATGCTTAAAATTGAACACACACACACACACACAGAGAGACAGACAGACCACTTTTTTGGACTCTGGGGACCTCAAAACGATTATATCCATCAAAATCTCGATATCCAATTTTTGACATGAAACCAATACTTTCTCTCTATATATATTAGCATATATAGAGGTAAGAGAAAGTAAAAATACAAGTGTTAGGTTCGGTGTTTGCTAATCTTAAAAATTGAATCTAAATTTTGAATGTTTTGAAATGTATAGCGATTAGTGCATCCAACCTGCTTATCATTTACGTCTATAATGACAAAACACAATGACATTTTTGAAAAATTAATTAAAATCATAAATAACGTCCAAATCACTTATTTGTCAGAAAAATTCACCATGTCCTGTTTTTTTTTTTATTATTTTCCCCCAAAAAAAGGAGGCTGTAAAAAAAAGCCTGGAAACGGTAAAACTAGTAAATGAAAAATAAGATTTATGAGTTTTCGAAATGAGATGACCAAAACATACAAGTAGAGCAAATGAAAACAACAAGGGTTGTATTAATGAGTGGGAAATTAATGCTTAAAAAAAAATTAAATAAAAGATCAAAGAAATAGAGGGGTTGGGGGGGGGGGATTCCACCCTCTTTAAATACTACTACTAGACCTATTACTACTACTACTAGGCTTTACTTGAAGTTGAGCTGAGGGATAGCTTAGAATGCCTGGAGGGGTAGGTTGGTTAGGTTCCTTTCCCCCTCTCTCTTGAGCCCTAAACGCCCTGAGAGAGTCGCTTTTAACTCTCCTCTTCCTCGTCCCTCCTTCCTTCTCCGTTTGCCAAACTTAACTTCCTCTCTTCGTTCTTGAACCCTTCAAACCCTCCTCCATCTGGTTGCTTGCTGCTGCATATCATCATCCCACCCTCTCTCTATTACTGCCTCCAAAGCATCAAACCTACCTTGTGCTCGATATCATTAATTTTTTTTAATAAAAAGCCCTTAGTTGAAGATGTTTTGAACACTTGTGGGTGGACAGATTTGAACTTAGCTCAAAGTAAAGCCTTAAGTTTTTAATACGAAGATAACATATAATGACATTTATTTTTTATTAATTAATGTTTGATTCAGCAATCAACAGAGAATAAGGATTACTGACACTAGAGATGAAGAAAAAACAAAACTTTGAATAAGGCAAGGAAAAGGGGAATCGAATTCATGTCTGGCCTGAGGCATTATGGTGGCAGAATCACAGATGAGATTTCGGAACAGTTCGGAGCAAAACCAAATAAACAAATTTGCTTTTCTAAATTTGAAATACTTGTTTAATTTTCTAATAAATTAGTTAGTGTTTGTTTACTGAAAAGGTAGCGAAAATCAACTAATGGTTTTCTCCAGAGCGTCTTTATCTCTGAAGATGCGGCGTTTTGGGTTGCCTAACTTTCAGAAATAAATATTTGTATATTACATTCCATGGTAGATAAAATTTTAGCGAAATAAGCATTGTAGGATACGCCTACTATTTATAGTCTTCTTTTACTTTGAATAAAATATAGGCAGATCATTTTTTTTTTTTTTTTTTTTTTTTTTTTTTTTTTTTTTTTTTTTTTTTTTTTTTTTTTTTTTTTTTTTTTTTTTTACTTTTTCTTACCTATGTATATATGTAATATATAAGAGAGAAAGTATTAGTTTTATGTAAAAAAAGAGAATTCGATGTCGAGATTTTGATGGATCTTCACGTTTTGAGGTCCCCTGAATCCAAAAAAGTGGTTTTTCAAAGTATGGTCTGTCTGTGGGTGGGTGGGTGGGTGTGTGGAGGTGGGTGGGTGTGTGGGTGGGTGAGGTGTGGTGTGTGTTCAATTTTAAGCATGAAGGAATTGAGCTATGAGGTTGAAATTTTATATTTAAGTTAAACGTCCCGGGATGAGAAAAATAAACTTTTAATCAAAATCGGCCAAAGTACTAGTACTTTACTGATGTACTTTTTCAGTTTTTTTTCGATTTTCTCAAAAATTTACTCAACGATTTTTTTTTAAAATTCAAAAATCAATTATTTAAATGCTATTTTTAGATGC
>JAKCPI010027214.1:0-11278 GCA_023213315.1 Euborellia annulipes
AATAATTGCGGAGTGTCTGTCTGCCCGTTTGTCTGTCTGTCTGTCTGTCTTACAGTATGTCTCGCTCTGTTTAACCAACTTCCAGTTGGAATTTCGAAACGAAATTTTGCAGTCTTATAGAGGAGGTTATGGAGAGTCCCAGAAAAATACTCGGGTCCCAAAATTTCTATAACTTTTTGAGTTATTAATTCTTAAATTTATTTCTCCCATAGGAAATGTATATAGAGAAATATTTATGTATTCTTTTCATTTGTGTATTCCATGAATGTAAACAAATCCTCAAGCAGGCACTGGATTGGAATGGAATAATAATAATTTTCTTTTCATAATTAAGAAAAGTCGGAGCCATGGGGGGGACAGCTCTATGGGAAGAATGTTTATAAGTTTTTAGTTGTCTGATATGTGGCTAGATGGCAATACTAGACTAGTTAAAAATTTATCCTGTAGAGTTCGTTCCATTCGCCAACAAAATAACATTGTTTGATGAGTTTAATAACAAATAAAAAAAAACATTATAAATTTGAATTAAATAAAATTGTAACGTGCCCTACTCAATTAATCACACGCAATTATTGCCCTTCGTATTTAATATGCCCTACGTGTTTAAAAAATGGGAAAGAAAGAAGTAAGTTCTTAATTTGCTGCTCTTATAATTAAATTTAATTGTAATTTTTTTACAATTTGCAATAAATTTTTTTAACACTAATTTCTCTTTTTTTTTCATTTACTGTTCATTTTCAAATAATTGTTTTAATCTTTTTTTTATTTTATCATACTGATAAACATATATATTAATATCAAGAGCGGATACAGGGGGGGGGGGTAAGGGGGTAATTACCCCTCCCCCCCGAGATTTGAAAAAAATACTTTTTTTTCGAAAATAAATTTATTTTTAATGAAAAATTTTAAAAATTAATACTTAAAAGTTGAATTTGTATTTATATTCTGGCAAACAAGTACAGAATGCGCCTTTAAATTACCGAAATAAAGAAAAAAATTGCGTGCTGTACGACCAGTCACACCAGATTATCCCCTTTCCCCGAGAAACACCTCTGGATCCGCCCTTGATTAATATACAGAAAATATTGAATAAATATCAAAAATTCAATACGGATTGGACGAGATTTTTCCTGTGCAACTATCACTCCAGTATTTGAAACAAATTAAATTTTTCGTGAGCAGTTTTTTTTTTTTTTTATTTAAGGTCTTTTTCGGCATCTAAGGCCATTTAGACCCCTTCCCTATTAAGTTCAAATGATTAGTAGCCAATTCAAATAAAATAAATTTTTCTCGCTTGAGACGGGAAGCGAACGCGGGACCTTAGCACGGGTCTCCCGCGCAAAATAATAGGTCGACACGCCTATAGACGGCGCTAAACTTATAAACAATTTTTAACCTGGAGCTGTCCCATCTTGATTGTATTATCTGTGGTCGGAGCCCTCGGGGCTTGGTGTAGGGATTAGGTGCTATGGGGAACTATATTTAGTACACAAAAAAAAAACCTGGTGTGATCCCACAAGTTTCGATAAAATTTTTCATAATATAAAATTGCTCTGCCTCTTATATCCCCGCATATATAGATATGAGAATGCTTTATTGGATGTTGATAACATCCCCGCCCACTTCATCATTTCTGATCAAACAGACGTACATAGAAGGTATATATAAAAGGAAAATAATGTTTTTCTGTCTATTTAATTTTATTTATTGTCTCAATGCCAGCTATAAATTCTCGTTCCGAATTTGTATTTATTTTTTTGAAATCTGCTTTTAAAAATATATTATGATTATATTATATAAAATGAATAACATTATGCTCTTTGCATATCATTATATCAATATACTGTATGAATGCAAAAAGCTTTCAAAGCAAAATTAGATAAATAAAATATATTTCGAGATTTTTATTTTCCAAAACTAATATTCAAGTAATTTATTATTAACGTAAAAATATATTTTATTGGATAAATTAATTATATGTTTTTATATATTATTCATTAGTATACACTAGGGTGGGTCGTTTTGCCATTTTACTTTCTCTTACCTCTATATATATGTTAATATATAGAGAGTGAAAGTATTGGATTCATGTCAAAAATTCGATGTCGAGATTTTGATGGATATACACGTTTTGAGGTCCCCTGAATTGAGATATTTTGTTCACAGACAGACACACACACACACACACACACACACACACATGCTGAATTCAAATATCATTTCAGTTTTTCCCCATCAGGCACAGTTTTAGAGATATAGAGCAAAATAGATTTTCATAGAAAATGTGCTCTAATACGGCTTTTATTTAGAATGTTCAAATTATTTTTAACGCGACACCCCGTCAAATTATGCAGATAGTTATAATACATATAAATTTTAAGTTTCATCCCAATCGGAGGTCATTTAGACGTGCCGCAAACGGCTTAAAGTTTAGAAAAATCGAATTTGTTAGAATTTTTTTGCTTTGGTCACCCCTAATACAATTTTAGATATCCCTGAATGCAAAAAACATATATGTACGATATTCTATAGTTCTTTGGCTTTCTAAAAATCATTCATTCGTAAAAATCTGTTAATTATTAACGAAATTATGAACAAAAACGTGAGCAAAGAAAAAACACAAGTACATTCACTGGACGAAAAAAATGGACTTCCTTTTTCTTTTAAAAGTATAAAGAAAGATATGAGATTATAGAAATATTTTTTTTTAATAATATATAATAAAGTTAGGGCCCTTGACCCGATGCTCAGAGAGGATACATTAGCTTCTCGTGGATAGGGTTCGCTTTTTAATTCATTAGAAGTCTATTTTTTCGACTAGTCACTGTGTTTTTTCTTTGATGGCGTTTTTGTTCATAATTTCGTTAATAATAAACATATTTTTACGAATGAATGTTTTTTAGAAAGCCAAAGAACTATAAAATATCGCAATATATGTTTTTTGCATTCAGGGATATCTAAAATTGTATTAGGGGTGACCAAAGCAAAAAAAAATCTTAAAAATTTCGATTTTTTTTTAACTTTAAGCCGTTTGCGGCACGTCTAAATGACCTCCGATTGGGCTGAAATTTAAAATTTATATGTATCCTAACTATCTGCATAATTTGACGGGGTGCGGCGTTAAAAATAATTTGAACATTCTAAATAAAAGCCGTTTTAGAGCACTTTTTCTATTAAAATCTATTTTGCTCTATATCTCTAAAACTGTGCCTGATGGAAAAATTCTAACTACATATCTGAATTCTGAATGAAAAAATGCACTAGGTTCACTAATCAAATATCTTGTGAAAAAAACCTTGTCGACTAGTGTTATCTAATAATAAATAAGAAATACACATAAACAAGTAAAATCCAATAATTTTTTTTTTTTTTTTTTATTGATAAAAAGCCAAGGTAGAAAAGGACAAATTCTTTGCTCTCTTTAAAAAAAGAAAAGCAAGAGAGAGAGAGAGAGAGAAATAATGATGTCATTCAGATGCTCAACTCCTTATTCTCTCTCTATTCGTCATCAAGAGATCATCTAGAGGGCAGAGGAAATAAAAAGAAGAGCAATCTGATTTTATTGATTAGACAGACGAGAAGTGCGTCAAATGTCGAACGAAGCTAATTTCAATTTCTTTGATAACAAATGCGAAACAAAATAAAAATGATTTTTATTAATCCAATTCTGGAAAAGCCACAACTTGTTATATATTCGAGGTGAACATGTATCTACAAGTGTTTGTGAACACACTATGTTTTTACTTTCTTTACATACCACTGTGATCAAAAAGAACACTGTAAAAAAAAAATTTGAATTTTCAATCATTTTTCATATACTTCGGTGATTTAATTTTAATATACCCAGGATATGAAATAAAATTAATATAAAAGTTAATGAACAAATTACCAACTTTTAAACTTATCTTTTTCTTTGTGTGCCGCCAAATTTTGAAATCGTTAAAAGTGTATTGCGCGACAAGTTGAGAATCCCTGGTCTAAACGTTCTCAAATAACTCGACTACCTCAAGGAATTTTTATTAATATTATTTTAAGGAAAATTGAAATTATTCTTTTAAAATTTATTTCACAAATCTAAATTTATTAAATTCTGGTTTGAAATTCGCGCTCTAAACTATTTAAATATTTATGAAGTCATACTAATTAAATAATGTTTATAAAGTAATTCAACTAAATAGCTATAAAAATTAAAATTTACAATTTTTACCGAAATAATTAATTTTAAAATATACAAGAAATTTGTTAGGTTGGCAACAAATTGAACTTTCGCATATATATTCATAAACAGTTTATGAAACAGAGTTCCTATACTTGTATAGGAAGTTTTCTTGAAAATTTTTAACAGTGTAAGTTGATGTCATTTAAAACTCCCGGGCCAGGGGCGTATATAAGGGGGGTGGGGGGGGCGAGGGGGGCCCGGGCCCCCCGAAATTTCCCAAACACATATACATATATAGGGATATACAGACATCAGCGCAACAAATTTTTCCGCAGGGTGGAAAACTTAGATTCTGCAAAAGAAAAAATGTTCTGCAAAAAATTCGTGTGAAAAAAAATTTAGTTTCTTAAAAAAAATTTTCCGCAGAAAAATTTTTGAGTTCGGGCCCCCCCCCCGAAAAAATTTCTATATACGCCCCTGTCCCGGGCATTAGGAAGGTAGGGAAATTTTTTTCCCTAGGTTGGTAGGACTGTCTATAACATTTGCCAAGCGTCTGTTTGTCAAAAGGTTTAATTATCTCCGAATTACACCTGTTTTTGTAAACAACTAAAAGTGAATTTTTCGATTTTTACAATGGGTGATTTTGTTGAGCAAAGAACTTGAATCTGCGGAAGGAATATTCTTGAAAATGTTGCAGAAGGGCTTTGTTGATCAAAATATGGCACAAAAAAAGTAGTACAACGAGTTCAAAGAGGGCCGAGAACGGACAGACCATCAACGTCCGTCGACGAGAGCCACGTCCAAAAAGTCAAAGATTTGGTGCATGAAAATCGTCGATTGACAAAGACAGACCATGTTGCGAAAACCACTTTTTTGGATTCAGGGGACCTCAAAACGTGTATATCCGTCAAAATTTCGACATCGAATTTTTGACATGAATCCAATACTTTCTCTCTCTTTATATATTAACATATACATATAGGTAAGAGAAAGTAATAAATATTTTCACATCTTTAAAAAATTTACATCTTAAATTCTAATATATCGGTGGAAACTAAATATATATCATCACAAAAAAAAAAAACTGGTGTAACAAGCCGAGAACACAACTTTCAGATACTAAAGATAAGAGGGTATTGTGTGCTGTGCGACCAGTCACACCAGATTTTTTTCAAGATAAGGGAGAATATTTCTTGCGGTAAGAGGGCCCGAGTCGGGTGTCGCTGTTAGTACTTGAATAAAATCTTTTTTTTTCCCTCATCCACTTGTAAATTGACTTGTCGGATGTTCATTCGTTTTTTGACATCCCCGGCTGTCTTGCTGTGATTTCCTTCAGCTATTTAACACTCAAGAGAGAGAGAGATATAAAAAAAAAAAAAGTAAATAAGTACTTGGAATTGGAAAGACTTTTTTCACCCCCCCCCCCCCATGCCTTAAAGGAAAGGTTATTTGACCCTTCATCAGGTCATGTCAAGCGTGAAACCTTTCAAGATTCCCAAGAGAAAGGAAGAGAAAATGACGTAGAAAAAAAAAAGGAGAGACAGAGAGAGAAGTGTCAAAACGACGGATACGAAGAGTAAATCGAGCTGGCAATCTCTCTGACTGACATGTCGTAAGACAATATGTAAAGCAGGAAATGATTCAATCACTTATCGTAAAACCTAACCTGGAAAATATATCTCTATAAAAACGAAATGAACCTGGATACAAGACAAGATACGACGAGTCGCGGCTTTATCCCGCCCTCGGGGCTTGGTGTAGGGGTTAGCGGGCTAACCTCCTATACCGAACGTCGCGGGTTCGGACCCCAGGCAGTCCGATGATTTTATTTAAGGCATTTGGATACCAAATGGCTTAAATAAAATGCCTGGACCCCAATATAGATATATTAAACATTAAAGTCTTAAATGGCCTGAGTTGCCGAAAAGACTGTGTGAATGAGAAAAAAGTGTGAGTGTTTAAAAAAAAAAAAAAAAAAATCTATATATACCTATATAATTCGCTAATGTCCGTCTGTCTGTCTATCTGTCTGTCACGCTCTATTTAGGCAACTTCCCGTTGGAATTTTGAAATGAAATTTTAGGTGAAAAGTGAAGAAAATCTGCAGCTAGTTGTATTTCATTATTTTATTCCCACCAAGTTGACGTTTCGATCCCGGTTGGGATCATCCTCAGAACAGGTGGGTGTTATGTATGTGTATATTTGTAATTCTCAATCATATATTATATATAGAACTTAAAGATGGATAGATACAAATAAATTATATTAGTTATTATATAATTGAAAGTAAATGATCAAGAGAGATGGTCACGTCGCAAGACAAATTTGATTTACTTTCAATTATATAATAACTAATATAATTTATTTGTATCTATCCATCTTTAAGTTCTATATATAATATATGATTGAGAATTACAAATTTACACATACATAACACCCACCTGTTCTGAGGATGATCCCAACCGGGATCGAAACGTCAACGTGGTGGGAATAAAATAATGAAATACAACTAGCTGCAGATTTTCTTCACTTTTCACCTATCCTTATTAAACTACCAGCTATAAGCCCTACGTATCTAAATGAAATTTTATTCGCATAAAAAGGTCCTTCTAGGCATTACAAGAAAATTATTTTCATCCCGAAATTCCTATAACTTTTTGAGTTATTAGTTCTTAAAGTTACGATTTCTCCCATAGGAAATGTATAGAGAAATATTTATGTATTCTCAAACCAGGTGATTTAATTTAAGCTTCACATAGATTCCAGGTTTAGGTAGATGGATTTTCCAACTTATAAATAAGGAAAAATAAAATTTCTCTTATTATTTATTAAAAATTTATTAGCCAACTCTATACTAACTAATACTAGTATTAAGATTAATAATTAATTTTATAAAAAAAAAAAAAAAAAACGCAAGATTTAGATAAGAAATAAGAATAAAATTGTATATAAGTATATGTTTAAATTCTGAAGAATTGATATCAAACCATGGGCGTAGCCAGACATCTTGTTAGGGGGGGGCAACCCCTCGTTAGAGCGAGAGGGGGGGTTTGCAATTAATATATACATAGATTATTAATTATTTATTTAAATTAAAAAAAAATTAAATTAATATAGTGGATTGGGGCGTTAAAAAAAATTCCCAATGGGAAAAATATATATCCGTTTATTTGTTTTTTTTTTATTTTTAGGACAAGCCAGGGGGGGCAAAGGCCCCTCCCTGCCTCCCCCTGGCTACGCCCATGTATCAAACAAATAAGAAAACAAAAAACCTCAGGAAAACATTTTCTAAATTGTTGTTCTTGTAATTTATGTATATGTATAAAGAAAAGAATTTAAAAACTGAAGATCAAATATTATATGTATATATATATGTGAAACAATTTTTTACCATCTGTTGGCTAATTGAGGTGATTGAGAGTATCTTTAAATGGATCTTCTGAAATTGAGGCCCTGATGATGTCGGATAGGACGAAACTTAGATTGCGCATCGAGTTGGCCAATAAATTTTTAATAAATAATAAGAGAAATTTTATTTTTCCTTATTTATAACTTGAAAAATCCATCTACCAAAACCTGGAATCTGTGTGAAGCTTAAATTAAATCACCTGGTTTGAGATCCTATGTAATTAACAATGAACAGACAATTACTACCATCACGATGTCTCCTTTATGTATTCTTTTCATTTGTGTATTCCATGAATATAAACAAATCTTCAAGCAAGCACTGGATTGGAATAATAATTTTTTTTTTTTTTTTTTTTATTTTTTTTTAGAAAAAACATTCACACTTTTTTTCTCATTCACACTCACACTCACACACATTCACACTGTCTTTTCGGCAACTCAGGCCATATAAGACATTTACGATAACCGTTATTGATTTAATATACATATATGGGGTCCAGGCATTCTTATTTAAGCCATTTGGTATCCAATTGGCTTAAATAAAATCATCGGACTGCCTGGGGTCCGAACCCGCGACGCTTGGTATACGAGGTTAGCACGCTAACCTCTACACCAAGCCCCGAGGACTATGGAAAAATAATAATTTTCTTTTCATAATTGTAAGAAGCAAAGGCGAGGGTCCGCCGCAGGCGGGTCCGAGCCAGCTGGAGGGGGGTCCAGGGGGGGCGAAGCCGAAGGCGGGCGACGCGGCTAGTAATATTAAAATAGGCCTAAATAAAAAAAATCATTTTTTTTTGTCGTTTATTAAATCTCTGACCTGATAAGGCGAGAAAAGAAAAGTTAAAACAGAAAATGCTCCAAGTTGAGTTAAAGCGTCACTAAAAAAAATAATTATCCCTGGTGGTGTGAGTGTAATTAAAAACTTTGTGATTAAATCCTTTTGTTTGAAATGTTTCTATTGTAACTTAAAAAAAAAGAAAACGTTTTATTTCTCAATGAGTTCGTCAAATTATTAATTTATAATACATAATAATTATTTGAACGTAGTTTACTGATGTACTTTTTTTTAAAGTTTTTTTTTTTTTTCGAATTTCTCAAAACTTGCTCCAACGATTTTGATTAAAATTCGGAAAATCAATTATTTTTTAGATGCTCTTTGAAACATTGGCGGATTAAAGGGGGCGGTGTGGGGCGATCCCCCCCCGGAGAAGAAATTCACAATATTATAAAAACTAGTAATCTAAAGAAATTATGATTTCCGCCTTTAATTTCAATTGAATTTGTTACCAATCTATTTAAATAAATAGGAAAGGGGTCCAAATGGCCATAGATGCCCTCAAAGTCCTTAAATAAAAAAAAAAAATAAAAAAAATAAAACGCCCCCCCCGACAAAATTGCATTAATCCGCCACTGCTTTGAAATGTACGAGGGCAGGTCAATGAAGTTCTTGACTTTTTGAATTTCCCGCCTCTTAACTGAAATGGCAACACTGCTCCCTGTCAGCTGACTCCTGTCGAAATATGAACCCTCTGGGTCTTTTCTCTTTTTGTTTGACATCCATTAATAGCAGACTACCTCGTGATTTGAGACCACAAACGCAATCGTGTCACAACTTCGCAAAGAGTGTTTGACGTTCGTTGTTTTACAGCAATATGAACTGAGTTTTTGTGCCTTTTCGTAACCGTGAATGAAACGTGGATCCACCACAACACACCAGAGACCAAGCAGCAGTCAAAACAGTGGGTTTTTCGGGGTAACTCGGTGCCAAGGTGCGTTTGTCAGACAATAAAGTCCTGGCGACCATTTTTTGAAATGCACGCGATATAATCCACCACCTTCACAGGTAAAACAATCATTGGGAATATTGGTGCCAACTCTGATGGATCCATCAATGAGGATTTGAAAAAAAATCGAAGGCGAAAAAAAATTCTTTTTCCATCAGGACAATGCACACATGTGCAGTTTTTACATGCCAAAAATCCATGAATTGGGATACGAATTGCTCCCTCATCCGCCCTATTCTCCGGATTTAGCCTGAGTGACTATTACTTGTTTCCAAACCTGAAAAAATGACTCGGATTTGACTCCAACCATGATTTTGATGCCCTCGAAAAATCTTATTTTGTGGAAGGGATAAACAAATTGGACAAAGTGTATAGAGCTCAAAGGAGACTACGTTGAAAAATAAAATAATTTTTTATCCGAAAACCCGTCACGACCTGCCCTAGTTATAATAATAAAAAGAAAAGACAGACAGACGGACGGTTGTTAGGCTAATTATATACATCGAGCTATTTATTTTTTTCAAACAACTTTTGTTTAAAATATACTTCTTGGTCAAGATAAAAAAACAAAACAGAGGTATAAGTCTCGATTTAAAAATTGTGTTTAGGATGACTCTTAGTTTATAATCCTCAGGATAAAGTCTTTATTAATTTGTTGTTAAATTCACCTGTCCTCGTATATTCTCATTTTACCGTGAAATTATGAAGCACAATTTTTACTCTTTTGTACTTAATAGGAAAGATAGAAGCCATGATAAAAAAAATATAAATATTTTTCCATGTTAATATATTTTATATATTGAATTCAAATGTACCGTACTGTCGGAAATATAATTCTGGTGTGACAAGCACAGGAACACAACTTTTCGATTGCCGAAGGGTGCCATGACCAGTCACACCAGATTTTTTCAAGCCCCTCACACACACCCCAGTTGAGTGCAACCCAATATCCATATCAAATATAAAAATAAAAATGTTGGATAACATAAAAGTAAAAAAGAATTAAAACTTTTGTGACATGTTATATTTATAGCTAAAAAAAAAAAAAAAAAACTGAATAGAGACACCCCAGAGTGAGCGATAGAGAGAGAGAGAGAGAGAGAGAGAGAGAGAGAGAGAGTTGTGTGAATTTTTTATCTTCTTGCCTTCGAATTAATTATTCATAAACAAAACATTTTCACTTTTTCTTCTCTGGCAATATTTTAAGCTGAGTTGTTTTTTTTTTTGTTGTTGTTTTTGTTTTTTTTCTTCTAAAGAAGCAAACATTCTCTCTTATTGATGATTCCCTTTTTTTTTTGGGTTTGTAAATTAATAAAAAATTAAGTTTTAATTTCATTCTTTGTAGTGGTGGAAAAGCCATTCACGAAATATGGTCCCTTCCATTTTAGGGTATAAAATGGTGAAATTTCGAAGAATTTAAGAATTTAAATAAGTTAAATTACATTATGACGTAATAAACAAAAAAAGATAATTTTTTTCCTAATTGATTTCATTATTACTAATTAATGTATTAATATATTTGGGTCTCCACTAAAGATAAATGTGGCTATTGTGGAGAGATCCAATATTTCAATCCAGGGCTTGCTTGAGGATTTGTTTACATTAAATAAATATTTTTATTTAATGAAAAATCCCTCACGCCCAGGATTTGAACACGGATCTCCTTTGTAGAAGACTAGCTCACTACACCATCGGGCACTCAAAAAAAAAAAAAATTTAATTATATAACAATTTTTAATTTGAGAGATTAATTAAATTATTTTATTACTGCAATTAATTAATTGACTTTGATCTTCCATAGAATACAAAAATGCAAAGAATACTGTTTTCTCATTGGTACATTTCCATCGTAACTTCAACAATTAATAAAAGTCAAAAAATTATAGAAATTTCGGAAATAAAATAATTTTTCTATAATATCTCCCTT
>JAKCPI010027215.1:0-26886 GCA_023213315.1 Euborellia annulipes
ACTTAATATTAATTTTGTAATTCATCAACGGATAGGAAATTTAACGCTCTACAAAAAAAGATCTCTTATGATTTGTGGGTTACTCTACTGGTTCACAAGTTATTCGAAGTCAAATTTGCAGTTATAGTCAATTTCATGTTTTTTTTTTTTTTTCAACTTTGACCTCGAATAACATTTGAACCAGTAGAGTAACCCACAATTCACAAGACACCTTTTTTGTAGAGCGTTAAATTTCCTATAAAAATATGTTATGGTCTTACCAAGAAGTTATTCCGTTGATGAATTACAAATTTTCAAAGACACAAAAGAACTTGTCCCATGTTATATCCATTTAAAACTTTGACTGTCATGGGGGACGGATTAATATTAATTTCAAGAGCTGGAATTTGGCAGGAATTTTTTTTTATATATTTGGAACCGATTTAGGATTAGCGCCGAAAAAAATTTAAAAAGTCCAAAATAAGGATCACGCTACTATATATATATTTAGGAGATCTTTTGTAGGAAATGCCCATGTCCATGATTAAGCCCATAATAATATCAAATGACAGTCAAGCTGAGCAAAAGAGTGCCAACAACGAAAGGAATCAGAACAGGACAAAACACATTGACATTAGACATCACTTCATAAACGATGCCATCAATGAGGGAAGGATCAAGTTAGTGTACTTGAGAACAAATAAAATGTTAGTGGATGCACTTACAAAAGTGAATTTCGAATTGTTTCTAAAAGAAATTTTATACTGTGATGAATGACAAATGAAAGGGTGCTAAGATCATTGCTATCTCATTAAATATTCGAAGAGTTTATACTTTATTTACTTTTTTGATGTTGTTGTAAAAACTTGGTTAATTTTAAAATAAATTATCCAAGAAAAAGTCTTTTTATTTCACACCTGCATTATAAATCTCCTCTCCTCCCAACCAAAGGATAAATGAATAAAAACAAACCTTAGGAATGTATAATTGCAAACGATAATATCTTTCCAATTAACGAAAATGATTTCAATATCTTCAGGCTTTAAAACTCTACTTTCAATGAGAGGTTTCTCAAATACCTGCGAATCAAATAAAAAATTAAAGAAAAAAAAGTATTCTCATTAAATATTGTTTATTTTTCGATTACCTCGTGTACTATGGACATATCATCAATGTAGGTTTGTTCAGTGGATATTAATTCAATAATGTAGTCCTGACGTTTCTTTTCCATGGGGTCTAATGTTTCCTCAGCTGCAAGTTCAAATGTCCAAAAATGTCACCTTCATTTTATGCTTATCAATTAACAGTTTTCAAAAATAAATATTTAAGGAAAAAATAGGGGTAAAATTAATTAAAATTAAGAAAGTTACGTGAAGGAAAAAAAAAAGATCAAAAGAGAATAAGTTTCTTTCAAATAAGTGATAAAATCCAAAACTTGGTAGACCTGAGCAATGCACCAAACAATAAACAAACAAAACGGAATAAAGAATGAACATTATTTGGTCCAACATATTTGCAAGCTGGATTCTCTGCATAATTCCCTGCAAATACGTTCGAATGTTTGCAAAAAACAGAGAAATGAGGGATTGAGGGTATGCATGGGTAGGATTTTGAAACATGTTGGTGACCCTGTTCACACAAATGTTCCATTTGTAGTTAAGAGTAATGTTCAGAATTCTACGAAGTCCAAGGTATTCTGGAGTTGAGGATTTCACAGTTGTTAACATTAATAAAAGAATTTTATTTTCGGTTTAATTGTGGTTTAAAATTACAACTTTTCGGCCACTAATTCTATGGCCTTCTTCAGGTACAATTCAGTTAAGATTACAAAGGTTGTTACATCTGTGATGTCAGATGTAAGACAGGTTGTTACATCTGTCTTACATCTGACATCCCAGATGTAACAACCTTTGTAATCTTAACTGAATTGTACCTGAAGAAGGCCACAGAATTAGTGGCCGAAACGTTTTAATTTTTACACATAAACCACAGTAAAACCGAAAATTAAGTTAATTCCAATAAATTGGATATATACTGTGAATTAATGAAAAATTTTAGATACCCCAATTTAAAGGAAGGATCCTAAGGTTACATTTCAACAGTGACACGGTTTCTGTGTCAGATCTAAATTCGCTCTTTCCTGCAAAGTGCTAGTCCCAGAAACTGCTGCGGTGTCTGTCTCTTAATGTGCACCAGGCCTAAGACCCATTCTATACGAGCGTTTTTTACGCGATTTCAACGCTTCAAAAGCGCGAGTCAAACAGAACTAGGGAGTTTAAATGAGAGCTTCTACACGGGCGTTTTGAACGCGTTTCTTGACTCTCGAACGCCAGCTGACGCGTTCAAAACGCCCGTGTAGAAGCTCTCATTTAAACTCCCTAGTTCTGTTTGACTCGCGCTTTTGAAGCGTTGAAAACGCGGCGTTAAAAAAACGCGTCAAAAACGCTCGTGTAGAATGGGCTTAACCGTTGGATTTTACTGCAAGTAAAAAATTTTTTTATTAAATATTAAAATAAATTAAAACAGAATATAAAAAAATATGTTCTCTAAATTAATACCTATAAGGCCTGGCGCACAGTGAGGCTCACAATTGGCAGTTTCTGTAACTCTCTACTTTGGAGAGAAATGGAGAAAGTGTTACAATTACACTGTTTTTTTTTTTTTTTTTTTTTTTTTTTTTTCGAGCTGCGAGACAGAGCTCGATGTTCGTTTAAGTTAATCCGTTTAAGTATTTTTTTTCCAAAATAATGTTTGATTAAATAAATATTAAAAAAAAAATTTAAATATAGGATTTTTTGGGATATTAAAAAAAGGCGTAAACATTAATAGTCAACGTTTAATTAAGATAGATATTTGAAACAAGTGTGATAATCTTTTTTTCTTAATTAACAAAAGTTTGTCCAGCCGCGTTAACTATTGCTCAATTGCATTTGAAAATTTCGAATTTTTTTTATACTATTTAGAGCAAAAAGCCTGCTTTATATAATTTATCTCAAATTTTATACTAATTTTTTTTTTTTTCCATACAATTTTATATTTTACTCTTCAGGACAACAATCAAAGGATTAATAATAATCCTTTTTTTACTTACACTTTTCACAACAGGTTTCTATATTGATTTTTATATATATATATAGAGATTACAAGTTATTTTTATTATTAAAATTTGTTGAAACATCAATGATTTACCAAAAAAATTTTATTTTTTTTTAAATTCTAAAATTGTTTACTGATTTAGAACTTTGGAAATTTACATATTTAAAAAATTACTTTTATAATAATAATAATAATAATAAATATAATAACATATAATAATCGATTCTATACTACAATCCGCGCGATTAAATAATAAACTCAAATATACAATTTATAAAAAGGCGATTTAAAAATAAAAATATTTAGGAACTTCCTAAAAAACAAATAATAGGATAATTGATTTAAGTTGAGTTTGGCCAAAATATTAAAGGAATAAGGAGGGATCAAATTTAAACCGATGGTAAAATTTATGGGAATTTTTTTGCTGTACTGTAGAGTGAAGAATCGAGAGATTCTTTTGAATTATTAATAAATAAATTGAATGAAACAAAAGGTATGTTAATTTAGAAAGTTGTAAAAATTAGTTATAAAATAAACATTCCTTTTGATTTATTCCTTTAACGATCTTTGTTATTTAAATTTAATTTTAAATTCGGCGGTGTATATACTAGGGTGGGCCTTATTTTGAAAAAGGTGGAATTTTATCGAAAATTGGTTTGGAATGTCAAAAAAATGAGTCCTGAATTTTTCCAAGCTAAATAACCGGTAAGCAGTTGAAATTTAACACGGGTGTTATTTTAAATGGACTGTTTTGACAATAATAGACTTCCGAACGTTACAAAAAAATGAATTTTTAACAGCAAATTCGAGCTCAGCGACCCCAAAAACGTAAGTTTCATAATTTCAAAAAAGTTATAAAGGTCTCTAAAGTCTATTATTGTCAGAAAAGCCCATTTAAAACCTGTGTTAAATTTCAACTGCTTACCCGCAAAGGTTATTTTGCTTGGAAAAATCTGAAAAAAAAAAAAAAAAAAATCAGGGCTAATTTTTTTGACATTCTAAATCAATTTCCGGGTGGAGGTCGATAAAAATCCACCTTTTTCAAAATAAAGGCCGCCCTAGCGCTACAATTAAGTCCCCACCTGAGAGCTAGAGCCTTGAGTATATGGTATATAGTGAAATAATAAAATCTGGTAAAGATGATTTTATTTTACCTTCTCGGTTATTAAAATTATTTCACTATATACCATATACTATACCACATACTCACAGAACTTAATTGTGGCGCTCAATGTACACCCTAGAAACACATCTCAGTAGAATGAGATTCGAGATTCGCCCAGTAACGAAATCTTTTTATGATACAGCAATAAAATATGAATTTAAATAAAATTCGGTTTGAATTAGATCCGTCCATATATTTATATATATATAATAATATAAAGAAAATAAATAGCAAACTAATTTCTATAAATGAAAAACCTGAGTATTTATTTTTCTAAAAGCAGGTGGCATGAGAAAGCAGGTGAGGAAGAAGAGAAAATAGAGAGTAACAAAAAAAGAGAGAGATTTATTGGAGGGGCTCCATGCCACTTGTATAAAAGAAATTAGTCGTTTTTTTTTTTTTTAGATTTCTAGTTAAAGGAAAAGAACGAACATGCTTACTTCTGGCGTTGGCATGGACCCACTACCAACATGCTAAAAAAAATTGGAAGCAAAAAAAAAAAAAAAAAACAATAGTGGGTGATTATATCATTTATAATCCGGGATAAGGAGAGGTTATTTTGTTGTTCACATGCCACAAAATTGCTCCATTTGATGCGCATTAATTTTCTTATTTAAAAATGATGAGGCACACAAGTTAGTCGTTGAGTTTTTTATGTTTTTTTTTTTTTTTTTTTTTAAATGTTTTAGTTATTCGAGTCCGCTACATACGTGTGAGATTCGTGCCTACGGATGCTAAAAAAATGGCTAGAGCATATAAAGAGTGGATTTATATGAAGGTGGAACTAGAAAAATGTGAATACTAAAAAAAAAGGGGATGTCGAAGGCTACGCGAGTGAAGAAGAACCGTCTTCGCCGTTGGTGGGTGGGTCCGCCTTGCCAGAAGTCGATGATGCATCATCGCTCGATCCTACAACCAGAACAACGAGGGGCCGTCATGTCAGAGACCTCGAGCATGGATCGTCATAGCAACAAGGTTACCAGAAAATTTACCGTTAACATTTCATCAAAAAACTACAAAATTTATTAAATCAATTTCTTATCACATATCGGGATTTATCTAATTGAGAAACGTATGATGCGAATTAATAAATGTACACTGTGTTTATTAAAGTACTTGTGGTTTGAATAATTATTATTATTATTAAGGGAAGTTTTTAATTATAGATCACATTTTGTATTAAGTATAATTGGAATAATTTAATAATAATATTTTGTATTTTGTTGTTAAATAATCATATTCAAAAATCTTATTGCTTTTTATTAAAACACTTGCTTTGATGATTGTATCTAACTTCATGGGAATGAGTTTAGATGGCGCTGAAGTTTGTGTCTAACTTCATAAGAATGACAGTAGATGGTGCTGAAATCGTTGAATATATAATGCAGGTAACGATCCTTTAGATGTTAGTTAATTCACTTGAGTCGGAGCAAGTGCACAGTACTTGAAAAAGACTGCAGAATAAGCAGTCGAAACGTTGAACAGTATTAATATTTTTAATAAATACTTAATAACAAAAAATGTGGACTATAATTAAAAACATAACATAATAATAATTGTACACTCTTTACAGAAGAGAAAGTTACTAGAGTAGCCATTTATCGAGTAAATCTCCTTAAAAACATTTCGGGAATTTTATTCGATAGATGTTACCCTAATACCTCACTTTCTGATCTGCGGACAATAATAGCATTCTCTTCTTCAGATCCTTTCAATTTCTGTTAGTTACAAAGGGTCTACTGTATGCTAAATCGTCAGGAATAAATCCCCGGGGCTCAAGTCTCAATATTTTTCACTTCTTTAGGGAATACATTCAAATTTATTATTGACCCCTTCCAGTGCAATTTTTATCAAGAATTTTACAATAGATATATTCAAGGCTCTTTGTGTGCCACTTAACTCGAACTACCTTCGATCAGTTAGACATTTTAATCGAATCGAATCCATTTGTTTATTTATAAAACTGATTGTCCTTCTATCTATCAATATATAAAATGGGACCCATATGAGAACCGAAACGTACGAGTTGTTCAAATGAAAAGGTCCAAAACGTCTTAAAAATTTGATTAAGCCACTACGGGCTCAAGTAAAATGACATCTAGGGAAAATAATGCAGGAACCGACGCGGTTGTGCGCATATGCGGGCTACCCTCACTCGACGCATTGATGGTTCCAGCAGTTGTGATTCCGTCCAAAAGAAGCAGCAGCGTTTTGTAACGATGGCGTTCACTTTGAAAAATTCGTCTTTTGAAGAAGAGAGAGCCGTAATCAGATTTCCGATATCCATTGCAGGATGGTGGCCGTATATTTACTCGGCTGTAAATTACTTGCCAATTCTGCTTACAAGTCAGTGAGAAGATGGAGTGACCGTTTTCGGGAAGATCCGGAGAGTATACGACCACCATCCTGCAATGGGTATCGGAAATCTGATTACGTCTCTCTGTTCGTCATGAGTCGAATTTGTAAATGTGAACACCATCGTTAGAAAACGCTGCTGCTACTTTTGAGCGGAATCACATCTACTGGATCCATCATTGCTTCGAGTGAGAGCAGCCCGCATATGTGCACAATCACGCCGAACACTGCATTATCTTCCCTGTCACTTTACTTGAGCCCGTAGCGGCTTAGTCATATTTCAACCGGGACGGTTTTTAGGACGTTTGGACCTTTTCATTTGAACAACTCTTATATATACGGTACTGAGATAATTTAGAAGAAAAGTTAAGTAGTAAGTGTTTCTGAAGAAGGGTAAAATAATTTGAAATATGAGTAGTTTCTTGATGAAAAGAGTATATATATATATATAAAACGCATCAATGGAATGAAGAGTTTCGCTATATAAATGCTAGAGCAAGAAAGCTGCTAATTTCTAATTCACAACTAACATAAGATTAATAGAAGAAATAATATACATATCCACATATTTTTCTAATCTCTAATTTAAGAATATGATCTAACAAAGTAAGTGGCTCAAGGAATATGCATTTTTGGGTGGCCTTGTGGCTTGGAAAAAGAAAGACCATTTGACATCAAAGTTTTTAAGAGAATATAATTTGTTTATTATCGAAAATTTTACCTAAAGAATATTCAAGTATTAGCTAAGTCAATTTAAGACTGTTTTAGAATCCTCTCCTCTTGCTTTTCATTTTTTTGTTTTCTACTTCAAAAAACGGCCTATTTTTCTTTTAAAATGTTTACTAAAGGCAACTGATTATCCTCCCCCCCCCCCCCCCTAAGTCAACAAAAATAAGCAATCTAGGCTACTTAAGCTCTAAAAAGTGTTAGAATGGTAAAAGAAAAGTATTTAAAGGGAGAAAGATTTTAATTTAAAACTTTTAGGTAGAATGGAATAGAGGCATGTAAATATTCTATTCGAAGCCACAAGTGTTTGTAAAATAAGAACAGATAATAAAAAAAAAAAAAAATTATTTTCCAAAAATGTTATTATCATTACTTCTCCCTATTGCAGGAAACATGATAAAAGCCAACTCTGGGCTTCTTGTTTCTATTCACCCAAACGTAAAAAAAATAAATAAATAAATAAAAATGAAAATGTTGCAGGGGCCCGCCCCTTTGGGGCCCCGAATTTTTTGGGGGGAGGGGGGGGGAAAAAAAACTCGGTTTATCAATTAATTTTCTTTTTTTTCCTCACCTTAAACAACCCAGGGGGGTTGGGTGGGGGGGGGGGGGGGGGGGGTTCCCCCTCCCCCTTTTTTTTTTTTTTTTTTTTTTTTTGGGGCCCCCATTTTTTGTGGCTTTTTGGGGGGGGAGGAGGAGGACAGCAAGGGCCATAAAAAAAATTTTTAAAAAAAAATGTGGGGGCCCCCCTCCTCTCCTCCCCCCTTTTTTTTTTGATTTTTTTTATTATTATTTTTAAAAAAATTATTTTTGTGGTGGTGTGCCCCCCCCGCAGTGCTTTTTTTTTTTTTTACGTTTTTTTTTATATTATTGGAGGGGGGGGCCCTTGGCCCTTGCCCCCCTTTTAAATAAAAAAAGGAGAGGAAAGAGGGGAGGGGGGGGGGGGGGGCGGGGGGGGGCCAAAATTTTGGGGGGGGGGGGGGGGGGGGGGGGGGGGGTGGTATATATAATTTTACTCGGTAGGAAGTCTAGTTTCTGAATATATAAAAAAAAACAATAGGTTATGTAAGAAAAAATATTGCCCCCCCCTCTAGAGCGTCCCCTAATGGTCCGATGTTTAACAAAAGCTTTTCAGTTCTTGGCCTTTACCTCTAGTGTGCAAAATTTGAAAACAATTGAACAAATAGTTTTTGAGTTTTCGTTGACGAAAAAAAATTACCATAGACAACACACACACAGAGACAGACAGACATCATTCCAAAAAGTACTTAAATGGATTCTGGGCACCTAAAAACGCATTTTGGCAGCGCTTCAGTTCAATTTCGATTTTTTTCGATTACATAAACTTTACCTACCCAACCAAAACGGTTGTTGGGCAAAGTTAAAAATATGAAAGGAAAGTAATGATAATAAGATATTTGGAAATGTTGCGTATTTTTTAAATCGTTGATTATAAACAAATAAATTATAGATGGTATTAATATTCTCTAAATTTTAAGGCTTCTACTTGCTTGCTCTTTGATAAGAAAACCCTTAATTAGGCGTAAAAAGTATTTAATATCTGGTAACCTTGAGAAAAGGGCTGTATTTTATTAAAAGCAGTTTCTATAAAAGCTACTAATCTCAAATCAAGTGCATCGAAAAGAAATTGCCGTCTAAATATTTCATGCAAAATAAATTTCATCTAATACAGTAGTAGAATAGAAAAAGATATCGCCTGCTGAGAATGCTGAGTGGCCGAAAGTTGAATAATTCGAGAAAAGGCGTTTGAAAGTTTTATATACATATATATCTAGGCAACAAAAGAATATGCCGGAATCAATAGCAAAGAATGGAAATATATTTTCGCCACTTTGCCACTCAAAAGAGAAAACCTTTTAAACTTGTTAGCTTAACTCAAAAATTGAATTTTCGGACTTCGCCACTCCATTCTCAGCAGGCGATATATAAATTAATTTTTTTTTTTTAAGTATAGTTAACTAAGTATCTCTTTAGTAAATTGTTAGTTGACTATACTTTAAAAAACAGACCCTAAAGAGAAATCCTATGTCTTAGAATTATTTAGTATGCAATAAAATTAAATGATAAAAAATAAATTTACTTACAAATAATCTCGACGTAATTTTTAGGGAAGAGACCCGAGACTCCATTAAGATCCCCTCGCCACCAGGCTTCCTCTTCTTTCACCAAAAGAGAGATAATATCCCCCTTTTCGAATGTCAATTCATCATCATTAAGGGCTTGATACGAATAAAGAGCTCGAACTTTTTCTGGAAAAACGAAGAATTTAAGATTAGTAAAAGAATATTTGAACAAATTACTTTAATTTTGTCCCCAAAAATTTTTTCCCAACTCCACTCTTTGTTTATAAAATATTTTTAATACTTACATAGTTGAATTTTTTTAAATAGGCTATTCATCAAAGGGCTATTTGAAATTAAAATTAGAAATGAAACAAAATTTGCCATAGGTGATGGTCTAGTCGCAGTACAGAGTTCAAGAATTTAACAAGTTTAGCTAACATCCTTTAAGGAGCTTCAGAAGGCCACATTGAATCTTTGGTTCGAAAATACTGAGGCATTTTTAAGTATTTTTACTATAATTAAATAAATTGGTGACAAAGTAAAAAATAAATTTAGGTATTTATTTAAAAACTAACAGCCAAATAGTTGAGTACTCTTGCAAAAGATGACAGACAACCGGCATTATCAGATCACCTATAAGCTTATATTTATATATTTTCATGCTGTTATACTGTAAATGATATATAATAATATTTGTAAAATATTCATTATTAAAAGATCAACGAAAGTCAACCAAATGGATGAGATTTTAGGTCTGTTCGATCAGGCGTCTGGCGCATGCGCATTAAAGAAAAACGTATTGCTTTTCGTTACTGCGCATGTGATCTTTTTAACTTCGCATGATGGAACAAACCTTCAATATAGCTTTCATTCTGACATCTCTTGGCATTTTTTGGCTGACTTTTTAAGACCCTTAACGCAATCTTAACAGCAAAAACATGCCTCCTGAGGCCCCTTTAACGTTTCAACTAGCTCTCAACTTTATAGAGAATTAGGTAGAGCTTTAGCTGTTGGCAACATTTCGAAACTTGTGCATCAGATTTTAAAATAAGCAAACATTTTTTTTAATCTTCTATGTATATTTGTTTTAGAGTTATTTAATTTTCAAGTCCTTTGATCGACACCTTGTATGTTACTAATAAAAACAAGGGCTAATTCGACATAGAGGAATCCAAGATGATGAAAAAATGACTAGTGAAAAGATGAATAGTTAATTATTAATAATTATAATATTTTAATGGAGTACAAGAATAAAAGAAAATTTTTTCCATGTGTTTTTGCTAGAAATATTACAAAAAAATATTATTTTTTAAAACAAATAATTAAAATTTGCGAAGATCCATGTACTTTTCAATTGAAGATGTCATTGCTTTTTCAACATTTTTCATGACTTCATCTTTCATGACTGATGGAGAAGACATATTCTAAAAATATTAAAATTTTTGCAAGAAACAAATAGGAAAAGTATGGCGAAAGGTTTGAAGAGATCTTACCTCAAGTAGAGACATTGTATTTTCCACCAAATTATCAATTGATCGGTTTGTGTAAAGAACCGCTTGATGCATTTGTTCAACATCATTTTCGAAATTTTGAAAAAGCTGTTCTTGCTAAATAAATAAATAAAATTTAGTTATCTAATAAATTAAAATTATTACAATTTATATAGCCCTATTACGGAATTTCTAAGAGGAAGATTTTGTTTTAAACTAACATATGTTAATATTATTAAAAATAATACAGAAGAGTCTCGTTTATCCAATATTCCTATTATCCGACATAAAAGCAAGTATATTTTTTGTTGTTTTCAATAGAAGAAAAAATAGACAAGTTAAGATTGAAAAATTGAAAAGCTCAACTCAAAGCGGCCCCAGAGATATCTTCAATCTCATATTTTTGTATTTTTCTACATTAAATTTGGAAAAGAATGAGCCCCTTTGCACTATTCTAAGGCATTGTTTAGCAGCTGTGCAACTTTTGGAGTGTGATACAAAATTTTTAACTTTGCCCATCAACCGTAGGTTGGACAGGTAAAGTTATTGTAATCGTAAAAAAAAATCGAAATTTTTCTGAAGCTGCCAAAATGCGTTTTGAGGTCCCCTGAATCCATTTAAGAAGTTTTTGGAATGATGTCTGTGTGTGCATGTCTGTGGTAATTTTTTTCGTCAACGAAAACTCAAAAACTATTTGTTCAATTGTTTTGAAATTTTGCACCCATAAACTAGGGGAAGAGGCCAAGAACTGAAAAGCTTTTGGTAAACATCGGACCATTAGGGGAGGGGGCTCTAGGGGGGGGAGACAAATTTTTTTTCTTACATAACCTATAATTTTTTTTTATATATTCAGAAACTAGACTTCTTCCCGAGTAAAATGATATATAATAAAGGGTCGGACTAAACCGAGCGCACAACTATGCCCACCCCATTATTCAAGAAAAACGCAACGCGTTTGTTTGTTTTGATTTTCCTCTGTTGCTATGCTAAATTTTCCAATTTAAATAATTTTTTAACAAATTTATAACAAACTATGGTACTAATGTTATATATCATTTTACTCGGGAGAAAGTCTAGTTTCTGAATATAAAAAAAAATTATTTGAGGTTCAGGAATTCTCTAATGAGCAACCAGTGGCGTACCGAGGGGGGGGGCGTGGGGGGCGGTCCGCCCCAGGCCCCGAGCCGGAATAGGCCCCCATATATTTATTAAAAAAAAAATTTAATGAAAATTTCCCTTTGAGAGGCCCCGGGGCCCTCAGGGACTCAAGTAAAAACGGAAAAATTTAGATAAAAAAAAGCAAAATTTAATGAAAATTTCCCTTTGAGAGGCCCCGGGGCCCTCAGGGCTCAAGTAAAAACGGAAAATTTAAATTAAAAAAAAAAAAAAAAACAAAATTTAATGAAAATTTCTCTTTGAGAGGCCCCAGGGCTCAAGTAAGAACGGAAAAATTTAAATAAAAAAAAAAAAAATTAATGAATTTGAGAGGCCCCGGGGCCCTCAGGGCACAAGTAAGAACAAAATTTAATGAAAACTTCCCTTTGAGAGGCCCCGGGGCCCTCAGGACTCAAGTAAGAACAAAATTTAATGAAAACTTCTCTTTGAGAGGCCCCGGAGCCCTTGGGGTACAGGGATATACGATATTTTAAAAATATTTTGTGTATGGAGAAGGATATTTAAAGATGAGCACCCCCCAAAAAAAAAAAAATTCAATATTAGGCCCCCTCTTCTAGTGCCGCCCCAGGCCCCCAACTGCCTCGGTACGCCTCTGTGAGCAACGCAGCTAGTTTTTTTCTTTCAATTTTTATTATTAAATGTAAAGTGCAAAGTGTAAAGTGCACCACGTCCTGAACCTCAAATAAATCATATCAGCTATACACCTCAACTAAAAAAAAATTTAGGTTATGTAAGAAAAAAATATTGGCCCCTCCTCTAGAGCGCCCCCTAATGGTCCGATGTTTACCAAAAGCTTTTCAGTTCATGGCCTCTACCTCTAGTTTATGTGTGCAAAATTTCAAAACAATTGAATGAATAGTTTTTGAGTTTTCGTTGACGAAAAAAATTACCACAGACATCATTCCAAAAACTACTTAAATGGATTCAGGGGACCTCAAAATGCATTTTGGCAGCTTCAGAAAAAAAGTTGTGCGCTCGGCTTAGTCCGACCCGTTATTTTTTATTAATTTTTTTCATATTCATGGCCATATTTTCTTTTTTTAAACGATAATCAATGTCTTAGGTATGATTTACATTTTATAATCTACAATAAATTTCCTATAAAACGAGCCCAGTTTGGATCTGATAAGCCTTTATTTAAGTTCATTAAAGTTTTTCTAAAAAGGAAAATTTTTTATTTTTTTTTGAAGAGTTTCTTTCAATTTTCGGCTATATTTTTTGAATGGTAAGAGATATCTTTAATCTCATATTTTTCTATTCTTCTAAATTAAATTTGGAAATAAATGGGCCTCTTTATAAATAAGAAATTATATATAATATTTAAGATATTATATATATCGCGTAGGTAAGCCGCGAAACGGAGATTTATATAATTGAAGTAATATCTAATTATATAAATGAGCCACATTACAGTATTCTCAGACATAGTTTAGTATACTATCTATTCGTCAAACACGAGACAAACTTTTAAATAGCTATTTTTTTTCCGAGATATTTGTTTACAATTTTAGCTATATCTTTTTAATGGAAAAGGCCCGGAAATTTTTCAACCCCCCCCCCCCGTACCCGACGAAAATTTAGTGAATGAATGAATGAATGTCTAGTAATTTTTAAATAAAATAATTTTATTTAAAATAACCCTGAATCATACATTGTATAAAATAAAAGATAAATTTTCTTTTATTTAATAAAGTTTTAAATAATATATCAAATAAAAAAAAAAATTATTTAAAAATATTTAATTTTTATTACATATTTAAATTTATTATAAAAAACAAACTTTTTCAGATGTTGGAAAAAAGAAATATTTTAAAATTGTTGTTTTTTTTTAATAGGTCCCTTCCCGCCTGATTTCATTTGCATGCCCGTTGGCCCGAATCAGTTTATTAAAGAGAAATTTAGACTTGCAACCCGCCCGTAATTTTTTCATGGCCTTTAAAACCCACAGGCCGGGCAGAGCGAATACTCAAATTTTAAACTTGATTCAGTGTATTTTCATTTAGGCAAAAATCATATGGGCTTTAAAATTAAGGGGAAAATTATTGATCACGTCCCGAAGCCCTCCATCTAAACTTGTATTACATAAACATACTAATTCTACAAACAATTATTCTGTAGTGACAGAATCGATTTAAAAATTTAGCAAATTTCAAAAGGGAGGAATTAATTTTACATAATCCTTAGCATAAAGTCTTCCGTGAAATAAATAAGCCAGGGTTAAGATTTCTACAAAAACTATAGCTTATTAAAAACGAGACAAAATTGACATTTTTATTAAAGCGACGGTAAGGCCGACAAATATGAAAAAAAAAAAAAACGGTACTGTCCCGTTAAAAACAGTAGCCTAATTCGACCTCCTATCGGCCCGTTGGTGGTGGATAAACGAGACTTTGCTTTAGGGAAAATATTAATTTTTAATTTATGTCAAGATTTATTTTTTTGAGACAAAATCTTATTTCGGTTGGGAAGAAAACACGGAGTAGTTTGCGCGAGATGATGAGCTAAGCAACGCCATTGATTGATTAAATTAAAAGCAAAATATTAATACCTTAGTTTCAATTAATTTAAAAGCCCTTTCACAATTAGCGAAGTTATTTTTAGTAACTTCTATTAGATCATGAGTTACAGTTTTGTTATAATATTTATCTATTTCCGCTTGGAACGTTTTTACGTTATCTGAATAAAAAAATATTTAAATGAGAATTAAAATATATGTATTAAAAAAAAAAAATACAACATACCAATAGCAAATTTTCTTAAGGTCTTTTTTTTTGTCTTCAATATTTGAATAGATAGTTGAAAATAATGAATTAGGATCGAAAGGAGACGCTGGCGTCGGAGCATTTTGAGCTTTAGTTTTCTTGGCTTTAGGTTCCTTTGATGATACACGTTTACTGCGATTAACTTTGTAACATTCATCTTCTGAAGATGACGATTCAGGTAATGATGGTATATTAAATGATTTTCTTTTGCGATTAGCTTTAGACATTTTTATAGATTAGTAATCTTTAATTAAATCGTGACGGTTAGTAATGGACGACTGCAAAGATCAACGACAAGACAGGTTCCAATTATTCGCACTAGGAGGCGACACTTGACAAAACCTCCCCTCTATTTCAAAAATAAAACTACGTAAATCAAATATTAACAATAAATGCAAATAAATTGTTTTATAAAAAAAAATATGTATATATATATAATAGCGAAATGTCCGTCTGTCATGCCAAAGAGTGCAGGATAAATACTCGGGTCCCGAAATTCCTATAACTTTTTGAGTAATTAATTCCTAAAGTTTCTCACATAGCTCATAGGCGCCGGAACGGGGGGGGGAAGGGTACATCATGGGGGGGACAGCTCTATGGGAAGAATGTTTATAAGTTTTTAGTTGTCTGATATGTGGCTAGATGGCAATACTAGACTAGTTAAAAATTTATCCTGTAGAGTTCGTTCCATTCGCCAACAATATAACATTTTTTCATGAGTTTAAATAAACAAATAAAAAAAAAAAACATTATAAATTTGAATATAATAAAATTGTAACGTGCCCTACTCAATTATACACCCGCAATTATTGCCCTTCGCATTCTATATGCTCTACGTGTTTTTAAAATGGGAAAGAAAGAAGTAAGTTCTTAATTATTTCATTATTTATTTTTTTTTTTAAATATGTGACCGTCCACAATGGGGTTTTTTAATTACCCCCTCCCAAAAAAAAAAAAAAAAAAAAAAACAGTGGGGAACCCTGAAAAATATTCGATTCATCAGAATCAATGTATTTTATATAAAAAATTTGAAATTTGAAAAAAAAAAAAAACAAGACTTTAAACTCATTTTTCTCAAAACTAATATATAATCGTAATCCAGTTTCGATGCATTGTCAAGGGATGCTTTACAAAATACTTGCCTGAAAAGATATGGGGTAAATTATTTTGTTTTCCTGCAAAAGAAACGCTTCTCCGCCAGTGTCTTCAAAATCTAGATCTAAACGAATTAATTTCATTTACTGCAAGACAGATTAATAACAGAGGATATAGGGTTTGCCAACGGCATTTCAATGACACCCAATTCCAAAATAATTTACAACTTAAGCTTCTCAAGCAAGTTATTCTTTCACCGATTTGTTGTTACACTGTGCAAGAAGAAAAAAATACACGCAACATCCAAGCCAAACAATCTACTGGGAGTTAATTTTTTTTTATTCGGTGAAACCTCCTAATTTTCTAAACAAAATAATAAAAAATTTTTTGCCAATTTACTTGTAGATTTCTTGCACCCTTCAAATAAAGGAATAATTAAAGAGGAGAAAAATCTAGACTACATAGATGACAATGTCCAAGAAGAGGAAGAGGCAACACTGAAAACATCCACGCCCAGCCTTTGCAGATTAATTATAATTTTTTTACAATTTGCAATAAATTTTTTTAACACTAATTTCTCTTTTTTTCATTTACTGTTCATTTTCAAATAATTGTTTTAATCTTTTTTTTTTATTTTATCATACCGATAAACATATATATTAATATCAAGGGCGGATAGAGGGGGGGGTAAAGGATTTAATTACCCCCCCCGAGATTTGAAAAAAATACTTTTTTTCAAAAATAAATTTATTTTTAATGAAAAATTTTAAAAATTAACACTTAAAAATTTGATTTGTATTTATATTCTGGCAAACAAGTGCAGAATAAGCCTTTAAATTACCGAAATGAAGAAAAAATTGCGTGCTGTGCGACCAGTCACACCAGATTACCCCCGAGAAACACCTCTGGATCCGCCCTTGATTAATATACAGAAAATATTGAATAAATATCAAAAATTCAAAACGGATTGGACGAAGTTTTCCTGTGCAACTATCACATCAGTATTTGAAACAAATTAAATTTTTCGTGCACTTTTTTTTTTTAAATTTATTTAAGGTCTTTTTCGGCATCTAAGGTGATTTAGACCCCATCCCTATTAATTTCAAATGATTAGTAGCCAATTCAAATTAAATAAATTTTTCTCGCTTGGGACGGGACGCGAACGCGGGACCTTAGGCACGAGAGGCTAATGTCTTCTCTCTGAGCCACGGGTCTCCCGCGCAAAATAATAGGTCGACACGCGTATAGAGGGCGCTAAACTTATAAACAATTTTTAACCTGGAGCTGTCCCATCTTGATTGTATGATCTGTGGGGTACATTGCTCCCCTCCCTGGCATCCTATAGGAGGGGGAAGAAGAGGGCAATATGTCTTCTTTTATTTCATTTATTTTTAAAAATGATACATTTTTACTTTTTAAAAATAAAATCTTTTAAATTAGAAAAAAATTAAAAGAGTAAAAAAAAATTCATACCCTATTGTATTTCTAATTTCTAAAAACATTTTATATTGAATTAAAAGAAAAAATTAAAAATATTTACTAGTTGTTTCTTGATGGCTGGATATTATGATATGAGGATGCGTTACAAGGGCAGCCAAAGCGAAAAATAAAACAAAAATATATTTTTTGTCGACGTTTCGAGTGCCGATCGCACTAATCATCGGGACAAAAATGATGTCAAATCGTCAGGTTATTTGACATGGCAGTGTAGCAACGTTTTAACGGGGGGGGGGGGGGGGGGGGGGGGGGGGGGGGGCAATTTATATTTACTTGAAGACTAGTATTTCGAGGTCGAAAAAAAAAATTTTTGATAAAATCACTAGGAAATTTTTTAAAATTTTAATTTTTTTAAAATTGTGATTTTATTTCAAATTTTTCAAGCTTTATGGTAGATTTGTTTTATAGCCTGGACCCGAAATAATATATAGTCACAACGGTTATCGTCAAAGTCTTAAATGGCCTAAGTTGCCGAAAAGACTATGTGTATGTGTGTGAATGAGGAAAAAGTGTGAGTGTTAAAAAAAAAATAAATAATAATAATTTTCTTCTCATAATTAAGAAAAGGTGTTAAAATTTTAATAGGCAACCAGTTGATATGAAGCGGCTGTGTTAAAGTATTCAGGGTGGCTACAGTACTGGAAAACCTTAAAAACCTGGAATTATCAGGGAATTTAATGGGACCGGGAATATCAGGGAATTTTGAAAACTATCACGGAAATTTATCGGGCCTTCTAAAGCTCTTTTTAATTAGCTAAATATTTTTCGAGATCTATATATTTGAATAAGATAATAGTATTCGAAATACCACGATTAGGACTTAACTAGTCATAGATATATTTAACAAGACTGTGAGTGTTTTTCATTGACGAGGCTCTTTTTAATTTTATTAAGTTTAATATCAAATTTCTAAGTTTCATAGACGAAGCAAAAGAGCTTTTTGAGAATTTATAAATATAAATAAATGGTAAATAGTTGTTTCTTGATGGCTGGATATTATGATATGAGGATGCGTTACATTATTTTTCGCCTTGGCTGCCCTTGTAACGCATCCTCATAAATAAATGGTTATTTAAACTTAGGTTTCGAGTTTAAGCAATTTTTGTTTTTGCTATGTAACTATTTTCCCGAAAAATATAGTTTCCCCCCCCCCTTGTATCCCCCCTTGTAAAGAACTAGAGAATCGGAATTGTTGTTAATATACTAAATATACTGAATTATTAGCTAAAATTGGCTTCAGTTTCCTTGAGATATGGATCTCTATCTCATGTTGGCATGGCGAGAACCAGGCTGATGGAGAGATCACCCCTAATCCACAGATGATTGTTGAATATCCTAGAAGGGAGACCTCTCCATGAATTCCATGATTTAAATTGTAATATATTTTATTATTTATTTTATTTTATATATTTTTTTCCTGATTTTCTGTTGAGCGAATGTAATGTTTTATTAAACCAATAAATAAATAAATAACACCTTTGAGTGGAGGTTGAGAATAAAGAAAAATATCCTATCCATAGAAACATTAGAGAAGTCTTTCTCCCAGTTGGAGTGCTTTTAATAGGGTGCACCAAAATTTTCTGGACTTTTATAATAAATAGTGAATGTTAAAAAAATATGGTGTGACTGGTAGTACAGCAGTGTCTAACTTGAATAGAAAAAGCTCAAATCCTTCATGCTTAAAATTGAACACCACACGACAGACCATGTCGCCAAAACCACTTTTTTGGATTCAGGGGACCTCAAAACGTGTATATCCATCAAAATCTCGACATCGAATTTTTGACATGAATCCGATACTTTCTCTCACTATATATTAACATATATATCTGAAAATGAGCTCAGCTTGATCAAGACGTCTATAAAATGGCGGAGAGTTTTGCTTGCCATCAAGCAACTTGTACAATTTAAATGCTTGCGCAAAATTCTCCTACAGACGCTACAGTTTGCTTGCACAGTGAGCACCACAATTAAGTCCCCCACCTGAGAGCTAGAGCCTTGAGTACATAGGCGTAGACAGAAATTTTTGATGGGGGGGGGGGGGTTCCAAGAAAATTTTTTGAAAAATTTAAGATTATTTTAGAGCATTTATAAATCATTTTTTTTTTTTTTTAGCTAGAGTAAATTATTATATTTTACTTTCTCTTACCCTATATGAAATATAATTTGTACGAGTATTATAGAGCCTAAATATTTAGTCATGGCTTGGGCCCCATGGGGGGGGGGGGGGTTTGAACTCCCAACCCCCCCCCCCTGGCTAGGCCTATGCTTGAGTATATGGTATATGGTGAAATAATTTTAAATTTGAAAAGGTAAAATAAAATAATCTGTCCAGATTTTACGTTTTACCATTTCGGTCACTAAAATTATTTCACTATACACTATGGGTTCTAGCTATTAGGCGGGGACTTAATTGTGGCGCTTACTGTATAAAAAGTTTGTACAGTGAAGGACAATATTAAGTCCCACCCATGCTTTTTCTACGTGTGATTATTTCATTGTTTTTACAAAAGAAAATGAAAATCTTTATTGGAAATTTTCTAGCTTTGAACCATGAAAGTTTCCATTAAAAAATATATAATATTTTTTTTAACCTATAGAATAATCACAAGTAGAAAACGCATGGGTGGGACTTAATATTGTCCCTCACTGTACAAGCATGCTTGTTAAGTTTGCAGTTACGTATGTAGCAGCCTTTATATAGGATTAGATAATACTATGTATATTAAAAAATTTGATTGGAAAATATTTAAAGAAAATTGTGGTGCACCCCTGTAAATTAAAATTTATTAAAAAAACTCACCGACAGGATGTTCATCTTTAACAGTTGGCGTAGGCGTAACGGGCTGTTGCTGTTGTTTTAATTGCAATTCCTCTTGATGTTTATGCGATATTGGTGTGCTCCGTGCGCTGCCCGTTTGGCCACCCATTACTTTAACATACGATGCAGGGAACCAGCCAATTTGTCGTTTCTTCCCTTTGGTCTGTAATTCGCCTTCCCACCAGCCGGTTGACGATTTCTGTCTCACCATCACTAATTGTCCTCTTTGTAGACTCAATTGTTCCTCGCTGGTCGCTTGATAAGGAGCGATTACGGTCGCTACTTCTGGCTTCTTGCCTTTTCCCTGGAGTACCAAATTCATATTAGATTTATTTTTTTATTTTTTAATAAAATAAATAACATGCAAAAATAACGTTTTGTTCCAATTCACGCGCATGCGTAGTTCGCTTTTTTGACAACCAATATCAGAGTGCAGTTGGAAATTGTCCTTGGAACAAAACTATTAATTAGAAAGAGTTTATACAGTGTAACAACTAAAAGTGCCAAACAAACTCCCTCCACTATCATTTTCTTCTCTTTTATTTACATATCTTATAGTTCATTGTTAACTTGTCTGCTCTCAGCGCGGCTTGCACAATTAAAATGCTTGCGCAAAATTCTCCTACATTTCTTGGTGAAAACGAGAGAACGTTTTAAAAGGGAATTAAATGATAGTGCAATTCTCAATTGGAAGATTACTCCTTATTGAATAGCAGGTTCTTCAAGCAATAATTCAATAAAAAACATAAATATTTTTCAGGATTTTATTCATTCGATGACTGTGTGTGCTCAAATACCACCAGCTTCGGTCACTTAAATGACCATCATCAGATCTGCAAAAACATCATATCACAATGTGAGAGCTGGCAAGTCAAAAAAAAAACAAAAAACTAATCACACAGACACCTCTTATATATATAATTATGTATATAAAAAACATCAAATTATTCTTATATTATAAAATCCTCTCACAATTATAATGAACACACATTACATTTATAATAATAATATAACATTCATTTATAATTGTGAGAGGATTTTATAATATAAGAATAATTTGATGTTTTTTTATATAGATAATTATATATATATGGGGTGTCTGTGTGGTTAGTTTGTGGTTTTTACTTTCTCTTACCTATGTATATATGTAATATATATATAGAGAGAAAGTATTGGATTCATGTCAAAAATTCGATGTCGAGATTTTGATGGATCTTCACGTTTTGAGGTCCCCTGAATCCAAAAAAGTGGTTTTCGCGACATGGTCTGTCTGTGTGTATGTGTGTGTGTGTGTGTGTGGGTGGGTGGGTGTGTGTTCAATTTTAAGCATGAAGGAATTGAGCTAGGAGGTTGAAATTTTATATTTAAGTTAAACACCCCCGGGACCGGAAAAATAAGCTTTAAATCAAAATCGGCCAAAGAGTACTACTACTTTACTGATGTACTTTTTCAGTTTTTTTCGATTTTCTCAAAATTTGCTCCAACGATTTTTTTTAAAATTCAAAAATCAATTATTTTTTAGATGCTCTTTAAAATGTATATTCTCATTTTGCGATTGAAATCTTCTGAAGACCACTTTACTCTTGTATTTCATAGGGAAGGATAGGAGAAATGGTTGCCATGGTAACAAAATATAAATATTTTCCCATACTTATAAATTTTACATCTGAATTCATATGTTCCGTACTGTCGGGAACTAAATATATTTCGACACGAAAAATCTGGTGTGACAAGCACAGAACACAACTTTCGATTACCGAAGGTAAGAGAAAGTTGTGTGCTGTGCGCCAGTCACACCAGATTTTTTCTTTTGACTTGCCAGCTCACGTTGTTATATGATGTTTTTGCAGATCTGATGATGGTCATTTAAGTGACCGAAATTGGTGGTATTTGACCACACACAGTCATTGAATGAATAAAATCTTGAAAATGAAAAATATTCATGTTTTTTATTGAATTATTGCTTGAACAACCTGCTATCCATTAAGGAGTAAACTTCCAATTGAGAATTGTAACCTCCAATTATTCTCTTTTCGATATCCGTTTTCAGTCGATATTGAAAACAAGCCCTTGTTAGGTGGATTGAGACTTTTAACTCTTCTCCAAGAAACGGGAGCTGGACACACACTGGTAAAAGTTCAAAGAAAGACGAAATTAAAGACTTAAAATAAAAAAATGAACAAACTACCAAAATACTATTTAGACATCTAGTGGTAATAATATCCATTTCCCGTCTCTTAGAGGCTTCACCCAGATGATTTATATATATACTATCTGTATCAGCTAAAATATACATTCGCTAGAGTTCTTACTCAACCCTTCCTTAAGGCAGGTTTATACGCTAAGAGAAATCGTAACGATGTGATTGAAAACTTTATTACTTCGAAAGAGTGGAGTATTGTTTACACCCTACTTCATATTCGACAGATATATATTGTCATATTCCTTTGTCAGCAGGTATCAATCAATTCCAATAAATGTCCTGTTTACACCCAATTATAAATCGAAACAATTCGATCGTTACGATTTATCGTAGTGTGTAAACCGGCCTTTTGGTTAATCTATTTATTTTGAATGTTTTTTGATTAATTAATTAAGATAGATGAAAAATTTTGTCTGTATAAGCAAATATGTGTTGGTTGCATAGCTTAAGTTTTTTCTCTAACCGTTAGAGCCAACCTCTATAGCAGCGTTTCCCAACCTTTTGAAGTCCACGGCATCCCAAAGGTGCGTTGGGAATAATATTACACACAAGCGGCACCCTTCCTTTTTTTCCCTATCAAATCAAAATTTTTTTCCACCCTGGGGCAAATTTTTTTTCTCTTGCATGAAAATCATTTGATCTTTTTTTTGGCAAAGCTTAATTTTTTTTCCGATCTACGGATAATTTTGCCGCTTCCAATTTAATCATTTGAACTTTTTTTTAGCAAAACTTTATTTTTTCGCCTCTTTATTTTATTTTATCTAAATATCTCGCGGCACCTCTTAGGCATTCTCGCGGCACCCTTGGGTGCCGGGGCACACCGGTTGGGAACCACTGCTCTATAGTGTATACTTTTGGCTGATATAGATAGTATATACAGTATATGATGTATATACCGAAAAAGACAACATTTTTTGAAAATCAAGAGTGTTCAGTACATATAGTCGTTACACTGTATATAGAAATTGATGACCAATATAAAACAAAATGCTTGAAAAATTAATTAAAATTAATATAATAGATGAATATTATTAATTGCAAAAGAATTTGGGCATTTTTTGTCTATAAAAGGAGGGGGAAAATTGGATTCTGAAACATCTTTCTCAAATTCAATATAAATATTAAAAAACAAAGAAATGACTCTGTTTAGTCTAGCTGGGGGGACAATTTTAGGAGAGGGGGTCAAAACAAAAATGGAGTTGGGGGGAGGGGGGAGAATCCGCCTTCACGCCAAATTCTTTTGCAATATAGAATAAAAAGCATTCAACCAAGAAGATTTTTCTTTTGGAAAATACATTTTTTTTTTTTAGCAAATGATTTTGTAAAAAAACAAAAGCATAAAATTTTTTATATATATATATCTCTTTCTGTACTGAAATAAATATACGATTTTGAAAAATTTAATACCAACACAATCCAGGAAGTTTTTGATTCACTGATTCGCATTGTTTTTAATCTATAAGATATAAATATTTTTTAAGAAAATACAATTTATTACATTTATTTCGATACAGAGGAAGAATATAAAATAAATAAATAATAAACATACATTTTCAAAAAAAAAAAAAATTAAAAGGTAAAAAAAGATTTTTTTCATTATTTTAGTTGGTACCTTTGGAGATCGTAAAAAATCTGGAGTATTCCTCTAAAAAATGCGCAGCATTTAGAAGGGTTAGAATTTGAAGCAAAAACACAACATAAATTAGTACAAGACAAACAACACCATAACACCAGATGGTCTCAAATATATTTGATTGTAATTAATTTGAAACGTGTTAATATATTTTTCATTCTATGGCCGTTATCAGGAATGTATCGATTGATTCGATAATTTTTATAAATGAATGGCAAAACTCATCTCACCGCTTTTGAAAATTTTAAGTAAACAATAAAAATAAAAAGGTGACTAGTTTCGGAGATATATTCCTCATCTTTGAAAACTTGAGTTCATTTACTGAGTTCGTCACTTAAATCGGGAGTTGAATTTGGCTTTACTGCTAAATTAGGAAGGAATTCAAAAGTTGGTAATAACAAGAATTGGTTTAGGTTAATATCCGAATATAATCAAAAGCAGTGGTTTTTGCGGGATGCAGGGTAAATCGAAGACTCGCAAATGACCCTCCCTGTACAGTGAGCGCCACAATTAAGTCCACGCCTGGGAGCTAGAGCCTTGAGTATATGACTTTAATATTGTAATGGCATATTTATTTATAGCAGAAGGTATCCAAATAATTTAAATAAATTCATCGGACTGACTGGGATCAGATTTAAGATTATCAACAATATGTTTTTTTAAAGCTTTTGTAGTTATGGCAGTTTTTAATATTTTAATTATATTATTAATTATTTATTATAAATATAAATATTGTACAATGTTTCCGACTGTTTATTCTGCGGTCGTTTTCAAGTACTGTACAGTGAGGGACAATATTGAAGTCTCACCCATGCAATTTCCTCTTGTGATAATTTCATTGTTTTTTAATAAAAAATATATATATTTTTTAATGGAAACTTTCATGGTTCAAACCTAGAAAATTTTCAATAAAGATTTTCATTTTCTTTAAAAAAAAAACAATGAAATAAACACAAGTAGAAAACGCATGGAGTGGGGACTTAATATTGACCCTCTCAAGTGAAGAATTCCGGAAAAGGACGGTCTAAGAGACCGTTACGTGCATTTATAAACAACGACTTCATTGCCATCTACATTCATTCCTTTGAAGTTAGACATAAGCTTCAGCGCCATCTACACTCATACTTATGAAGTTAGACACAATCATCAAAGCAAGTGATTAGATAAAAAGCAAAACGTTGTACAGCATTTATATTTTTAATAAATAATTAATAACAAAATGTGGTCTATAAATAAAAATTCCTATAATAAGATTATCATTATTGACATTGTCAAAACTCTCTAATCTCTCGGCCATAGGAGGATGGAAGAAGTTTCTTTATATTTTTTATGTTTTTGTAGGCTTAACAAACGACTTTTTTTTGTTGTAGGGATTTAAAAAACTGAACCTGTATAAAATTTGACTTGATTCATAGGAATATACAAAAATGGAGAATGTGAGACCATTGTTTGATCCATTCATAAATATTTAACCTGATGACGGCCTGAAAATGAATTTAAAGTGAAGAAAATTTCAAATATTGAAAGGTGAATCAAACATAAAAACACGATGCAGGATCATTTAATAAAAGATATGTTACCCTCTTTTTCAGATCTTCACTTTTAAAAAAAATAAGAATTAACTCGTCGATTTTTGGAAGGCACGAATCCACTCCGAAGCGTTAAATAAACAAACTTTTATAAAAAGTCTGCATCTCTAAATAAAAAAAAAAATCGCTAAAAATCAAATATAATTAAGACCCCAAAGATATTTTGAAAAACATGCCATTTTTTTTTAAATTATAAAACATGCATTCACCATCAAAACAATTGAAATTGTGTTATTCTTTTATTAAAATGTTTTCTGTTTATTTCAAATTAAAAAAAAAAAAGAGAAAGAGAGAGTAAAAGAAAAGTTTGAAAATATTGTGGACTACCTTCGCTTCTAATTTCTCTTCCCTATCTTCATCAATTATTATTTCTTCAGCCTGTTGTGTTTTGTGTGTGTGTGTGTTTTTTTTTTTTTTTAAGTGTGGAGAAAACAAAAAAATTGGAATTAAAAATTTGTTTAAAAGGTATATGATGTGTGAATGATGAGAACATGACAATTAATGCAACATTTAAATTCCAAAAAAAAAAAACAACATGACAACAACTAGTGGTTATTTAAGAAAAAAAAAAATTGATTCCACTTTTTACATACATCTTAAAAAAAGGGATTTTTTTTGGGTGCAACGATTAAAAATGTTGAGTAAAAAAAATTAATTCCAATTACCTGGCCTTGTCCAAGGGCATCGGGGGTGCTCGGAGTTCTCTCTTTAGGGGGCTAAAAAAGAAAAGAAAAATTGTTTTATTATTATATATTTTTTTGACCAAATATTAAATAAGATGTTTTATTAATAATATAGGGTTTTTTAACTAGGCAGAGCTTTGGTTGAAAAAGATGGAATTTTTTCAATCAACGCTCAAATAGATTGTAGGCATGGGCGTCCGCAGGATTTTTTGCAGAGGGGGCATGTCACTTCCAGATAAGTTGAAAAAAAACGTACTTTGATATTAATAATGTTATACATCTCTTAGTATTTAAAGCTTTCTCACCGCGGCAAGGTGCATGTATACTGAGAAAGGTTTTTTTGTATTTTTTTTTTGTTTTATACATTTTTTTGTATCATTTTAATTTTCCAGGGGGGGGCAAGTGCCTGGTTGCCCCTCCCTGCGGACGCCCATGATTGTATGCCTAAATAAGCCAGCCAAATATATCTTTTAAGGTGCGCGTCTCGAAAAGCCGTTAAAACACGATTGGCTCGAGCCTGCAAGAGATGGCGTTA
>JAKCPI010027216.1:0-11645 GCA_023213315.1 Euborellia annulipes
TTTTTAATGAAACTGTAGGGGCGAAGCTACTTTTAACGCAACTCATCCGACGGCTCTGCATATTGGTTGCCTAAACTCAAGGCATCGAGATCAGGCACTTTTGGCGCTCACTGTACAGTACATTATAAAAAGAAAAGAAAAAAAGCAGCCTGATTTTTTTTATTTGAAAAAAAAAAAAAAAAGTTTCTTAAAAAAGTCTACTGTATAAAAAAATAAAACTGAAAAAGACTATAAAGAAATAGTTGCAAAGTTAGTTTTTTTTGTTTGTTTATATTAAAATTTTTTCCTCTGCCCATGCAGAGTGGCTGAAGCCTTCAACCCCCCCCGGAAATCTATTTATGTTAAATTTTTTCAAACCCCCCCCAGGAGAAAATCCTGATTGCACCACTGTTTATAAGTATTGCTTGATTCATTGAATCAGAGACGTCAAGCAAGAAAGTTAAGAATTTTTTGTACATATTTAATATTAAAAAGAAATTGTATATTTATAAAAATAACTAAGATCGTGTATATTTAACAATATTTATCCTGATGAAGGTCGTGATTGACCACCGAAACGTCGGCGAATAAAAAATTAATTAAATTTTTTTTATTTATAGCTTCAATGTCCTGATTGAATCTCCATAGCCATTAAAAAAAGTTAAGTTGAGAGCGAATTTAAAAAAAATCGCAAAAAACTAAAAAAGTACATAACAGTAAAGTAGTAGTACTTTTTGGCAGATTTTACTTAAAAGGATTAAGAAACTTGACCAAAATAGAATCCTTAGAGGCTTATTAATCTTTTCCAATATCTTCAACTAGATATTTACTATTGCATAATATTGCGTTGTTGTCAATGATGATGATGATGATGATGATGATGCAAAAATCAGCAAAGCATGAATATTGATTATTAAAGGGAAGGCGGCACGTGAGCTTAATTAAACACTGTGAATGATCGAATTGAACGTACGTACATGGCAGGCATCCACCTCAGGGGTACACACTTGTTCCCCATATATATCTATAGATATATACATAAATCTACGCATGGCTTGCAGTTGTGTGTGCTGACTGAACGACCCTTCGCAAGTGGAGAGAGAGATGAACCCCCTTTAAGGGTCTAGCTCAGCCTAAAATAGCATATTACCCATCCAAGATGCAGATCGACGTTGCATTAGCAATTGCACGCCTCACCTATCTAATGCCCCTTCTGACGTGTACTGTACGTGTAAACATTCCATATAAATATACGTATAATTGAAATTAGCTTATAAGTGTATATACAGAGTGAATTCTTTAGAAACAGAACATTTAAAGAAAAAAAATCTGGTGTGATTAACGCACTCTCTTATCTTAGCTAGATTGTGCAGATTTTTTAGTGATGAGATATATTTAGTTTCCCAGAGCAGGACCTTAGTTCCAAACTTGACCTTACCACTAGACCACAGGGCACACTGAGCGCAAATCGGTGGATCCGTGGTTCAACTACCGGCGGCACACCCTTATTTCTTTTTTCGGGTACATGAAGTAATATCTAATTGTATAAATCTCCGTTTCGCGGCTTACCTACGCGATGTATATAATATCTTAAATATTATATATAATTTCTTATTTATAAATTAGTTAAAATTGAGGTCGTCTCAACTATGCCAACTGGATTGCACCAGGTTGACGGAGGAATTTGTGGCGCCAAATCCGGGTCCATTCCTCCCGATGGCTAAATTTGCTTTCCAACTGAGTTCATATACCCGAATGCCGTGCTGTGGTCTAGTGGTAAGGGCACACTGAGCGCAAATCGGTGGATCCGTGGTTCGACTCCCGGCGGCACACCCTTATTTCTTTTTTCGGGTACATGAAGTAATATCTAATTGTATAAACTTTTAACTGTACGGAAGGGTGCCAACCTAAATATAAAATTTCAACCTTGTAGCTCATTTCCTTCATGCGTTAAATCATCATACACAGACAGATTTGCGGGACCCACTTTTTTTGAATTCAGGGGTCTTTAAAACATGTATTTCCATAAAAATCTCGAAATCGAATTTTTGTCATGATACTTTCTCACTATACATTACATATATAGGTAAGAAAAAGTGAAAAATAAATTTTTTATCGTAGGCCTATTATTTATTAACTGGACATTGTTTTAATACTTTGAAAGACAATGCAAGCTTAAAAGTGACCGTGTTCTAATTTTCCTTTAGAAGCAAAAAAAAAAAAAAGAGAGAGGGAGAGGAGAAACAAGTGGGCCCCAGAGTGGGGAGGAAACATAAATTAAGATCGTAAATGTCTTATTGTGCTTTTGGTGCTCTTATCTTCTCTCTCCCGTATCCAGAAGGTGACCCTTGTAGGAAACAATCCAACCGTTAACAATAGTAAAATGTGCCTGACTTACTTTCTTCTAAAACGCATGAGATAAAATTAATAATAGCTCTGGATAGCTATAAAATATATAATAATAATAATATTAAATTTTATTCATCAGGGTGAGTTTTTTTTTTTAATGTAAGAATTAAGTAGAAACCTCTCGCCTAAACAATAAAAAAAAATATATATTAGCCTATAGGCTGTTAAAAATTTTCAAAGGATATTCATAAACTTGTATATGAAGTCTGATACAGATGTTTATGAATTTTACATTCGGGTATATGAAAAATTCCTATACTAAAAAAAATGGTGTGACTGGTCGCACAGCACACAACTTTATCTTACCTTCGGTAATCGAAAGTTGTGTTCTGTACTTGTCACAACAGATTTTTTGTGTCAACATGTATTTAGTTTCCGCAGATAAATTAAAATTCAAGATGTAAAATTTATAAGAATGGGAAAATATTTATATTTTGTTACCATGGCAACCATTTCTCCTATCTTTCCTATGAAGTACAAGAGTAAAGTGATCTTCAGAAGATGTCAATGGCAAAATGAGAATATACATTTTAAAGAGTATCTAAAATTGATTTTTGAATTTTAATCAAAATCGTTGGAGCGAATTTTGAGGAAATCGAAAAAAACTGAAAAAATACATCAGTAAAGTACTAGTACTTTTTGACTGATTTTAATAAAAAGCTTATTTTCACGCCCTAGGAGGGTGCTTAACTTAAATATAAAATCTCAACCTCAGAGCTCAATTCTTTCATGCTTAAAATTAAACACAGTCCATGTCGCGAAAACCACTTTTTTGGATTCAGGGGACCTCAAAACGTGTATATCTATCAAAATCTCGACATCGAATTTTTGACATGAATCCAATACTTTCTCACTCTATATATTAACATATATGTCAGGTAAGAGAAAGTAAAAATGAACTATCATAAAGTAATTTATTAAGTTTCATAAACGAAATACACTAGTTAAAAAAAATTCGTTCCTCAAGAGGTTTGAACTCGAGCTCTTGGTTTCACATTTGAATTTGTTTACCATCTCGACTACTTATTTTGTTAAGAAAATTATACTTTTTTTTTTTTAATTCAAGCACGAAAGTAGGCTATATGAAAAACGATTGGAAATTCTTATTTTTTGTGCATTTAAACGATTTTTAATCGCTACATCCCTATAATTTGCTTAAAAAACTTTTATAATCATTATTTCTACCACACATACTCGATAAAGTTACATCTTCTTTAATTTCAATTAGAATTATTTACTTTAATCAGATTAGTAACAAAGTGTTTGATTCTTCTTTTTTTCATTAAATAATAGTTAAGCTTCTTCTTTTCAATAAACCAAACGGACCTTAAGAGAGTCCTTCAAGTCGCTAATTATCGAGAAGAGATAGAAGGATTTCATTTCGTCCAGACAGAGGAAGAATTTCGTTTGAGAAACAAAGAGCGCCCAGGTACACTCACACACACTTTGCTAACATTTCATCATCATCAAAAGGTAGCTGAGGCCTAAACTTGGATGGGCAGTGAGTGAGCATTCAAGAGCATTAGCGCATAAATACACAGAAGAACAATAAATGCCTCTGCTGCTAGCGACTAATGAAGCTCTGGTTGCCATGGGTGACGCTAATAAATAAAACACTTTAATTAATAGCTAACTTCACATACGTCGTTATAAAGGCAGAGAGACTTTTGTCTTCTCTTAAAGAATTGGATTTTATTTGATAGATAATTAAATAGGGGAGATTTTTTTTGAAAATCTCAATTAACAATTAATTAAGAAATGATACAGTGGTAGAAACCACCTTTTGTACAATCGGCACACAAGTGACTTGTGCTCGAATGTGGAGCCTTGAGTTTAGGCAACCAAAATAGCATCGGAAAAGTAGCTTTTCCACGTTAGTTGCATTAAAAAAAAGATTATTTATTTATTTTACAAATATTGGCTTGGATGACTAAGCTCAAGGGTCTACCAAATCAGGGAATTTTGGCGGCGACTGTGCCAGGTGGTCGTTTTCTGTTTCTGTTTGTTGTTGCTGATGAAGATATTTTTAAATTACGTCTAAATTACTTTAAATATCGTAAATATCGGAAAAAGACTTTAATTAAATAAAAAAAACACAGTTATTAAAATTCTAGAACACTAATGTTCCGAGTTTTTCTTAAAAAGCTTGACAAGCAAAATTTATTGGAAAACAATTCGACGTTTCGGCTAATTATTCCGACTTCAGGACATGTTTAATTTGAGGATGTTGGTCTGGTGAACAATTTCTTTTACAAAACGATGTTTTTTTCTCAGTCTAGTTTTTTACTAGTTTTTAGGTCAAAGTTAAAAAATTTGCTAGAAATTTGTTAACCTTGACCTAAAAACTAGTCAAAAACAGACTGAGAAAAAAACATCGTTTTGTAAAAGAAATTCAGGACATGTGTTTGTTTGTTTACCTCGAGCTTTGACGGATTCTTGACAGCTTCTAACATAGGTGCAAACATTCGTCAGTCGACTTCTGGATCAAGATCCCCTCTAAGCTCGAAGCAAATAAAACATATGTTCTAATGAAGGCAGGAATAATCAGCCGAAACGTCTTTAAATAAAGCAAAAAAAAAAGCGGCCCGATGCTTCTCCATTTCACCACTCTGCTTTTTTCTTTCTTCCTTATTTTTCTCTACTTTTCTTTTTGATTAAAAAAAAAAACCTTAGGATATTTTTCCGGATATATATAGTGGGTCTAAAACTAGCCTATGCAGATATATAATTTTATATGCTGCTTAGAAGTTATGATGGATTTTCAAAGGGGCTCGCAAGATCATTTGGGTGGGCCACCCCTGGTCTAGAGCCTAATATTCTTTTGTGTTGCAATTTTGGTTGCCTACTTAGTAGGCGTTAGAACACCATCTGAGTAAATTTTAAATAATTTTCAGATAAGATAAAAAAAACTGTATAGAATTTCACGCAACTAGCGTCTTTTTTTGATTATTCCATACAAATTAATGATTACTAAAATTCCTTACTTTCTGGCAAACGACCTAAAAAAGAAATTTTATTAATACTTTTTCCAAAAAGTGATTTAATAGAGTTTGGGTTATAAAAATAGCTGTTAAAGCTCGAAAGAAGAAACTAAAAATGACAAAAATGCCGTTATTCTCATTTGGGAAATCAAATATTTTTTTTTTTTTTTATTTCTTTTCGGAGAATTTGAATAGACACAGAATGAGAGAGAGTATAATGATAGGTTAGGGACTATAAAAAATGAAATAAATCAAAGAAATGTCGAGTATAAAAAATTAACTTTGAGTAAGCCTATTTCATAATTCTCTTCCTATTAGCAAAATATTCTTTTGTGACGCAAATTTGGTTGCCTGCTTAGTAGGCGTTAGAACACAATCGTGTGCATATGAAGCTTCTCCCGTTGGATTTTGAAATGGAATTTTGCCGTCTTTTCGAGGACGTTACGGAGAGTCCAAGAAAAATACTCGAGTCCCCTATCTTCAATTGACGAGGCCCGAAAATTCCTAAAATTCTATAAAATTCTAATTGGAGAGCATTGTGTTCTATTTATGAACCCTCAGGCCTTGGTGTAGTGGTTAGCATTCTGGCCATTTGTATACCAAGGGTTGCGGGTTCGACAAAATTTATTTTAATTGATTTGGATACCAATCGGTTGAAATAAATAGGGACGGGGTCTAAATGGCTTCCGATGCCGAAAAAGACCTTAGAAAAAACTATTGGATGAAAAATTAAAGCCAATTATAATAATTAAATCTTTCTCTGAAAAATGATAGAAGATTTAGAGAAAAGATTTCGAAATTCAAAATTTAATGTTTGAATATTACTAAGCAGACCTCGAGGTCATATAAAGAGGTACTTGGTGTATTTATGATTTGATGTAAGATAGTTTGTAGTACGTAGTACTTTTCCAGTTTTTTTATTTCGAATTTCTCTGTAAAATTTGGTCTAACGATTTTGATTAAAGCTCCTAAATCAACTGTTTATCATATGATCTTTAAAAAGTATATCTCTAGGTTTTTTCGTGTTCTCGGGGCTTGGTGTAGCGTGCTAACCTCGTATACCAAAAGTCGCGGGTTCGGACTAGGCAGTCCAATGATTTTATTTAAAGTATTTGGATACCAAAAAATTAAACATACAAGTATCGATTAAGTCTTAAATGGCCTAAGTTGCCGAAAAGACTGTGTGTATGAATGTGTGAATGTGAGTGTAAATGAGAGAAAAAGTGTATGTTAAAAAAAAAAAAAGTTTTTTAGTGAAAATTGTTTGAAGAACCCTTTAATGATATGCTTTTTTTAGTTTTTTCGAATTTTTTCAAAATTCAGTAGAACGATTTTGATTAAAATTCATAAAGCAACTATTTTTTATATCAGAAATGAAAGTTGGAAGATAACGCAGTGAGAATCTTTTCTTTAAAAAATATATCTAACAGCTGATGAAACATCAGCTTTGGTCAAAGCCATCCTCGGAGCTGTTAGATGTCATGATGTACCTATATTTGGAATTATATTTAGTTTAACTTTTGATATTATATTAGAAAAAATGGTTTTAGTTTATGTCCTTTTCTATCACTAAAACAATATTTCTTTTGTGCCTAACGTGACAATTGACTCCAGGGCAGTACACTATCTTCTGATGACTTTTTTTCTAATGTTATATCAAAAGTTAATACTAAATACAATTCCAATATAAGTACATAATAACATCTAACATCTCCGAGGATGGCTTTGACCAAAGCCGAGACGTTAACTGTTAGAAATACTGTATATTTAAAGAAAAAATTCTGGCTGCGTTTTCTTCAAACTTTCATTTCTGATTCAAATTCCAACATAAAATAAAACCATAAAATACCCTAATACCCTTCTGTTCTGTAAAAAGAATATTAATAAGTTTTTTCCTAAAACGTGTTTGAAGTATTCTTTATTTCCAATGGTAGCATTCTTAGCTGTCAATGAAACGCAAGTGGTCCAGTTTGGAACTAAGATACTATGGGATATTAAATATATCTCGACACAAAAAAATCTGGTGTGACAGCAAAAGACACAGCTTTCGAAAAAGTTATGTCCGTGTGTTAATCACTTAACTCGATAGTTAAGCGTGTTCTTGTTTACTATATCGATGATTTAGTATCGGTTGACTACAAGTGAGGCCTTAAAATTTTTGGATAAGACCAACAATTTCCCGGATTAAATTTTATTTTGTAAAGTTAATATTAATTAAATCGTAACTTTTATTTTTATTTATTTCAGAATATATATGGCAATTTAATTAAATCCCTATGAATGAATGAATGAATGAATGAGTGTATTAACAACTGAAAGGGAATGTAAAGCAGACAACAGAGAGAGAGACAGGGCTCAAGGCCGATAATTGGGGAGCTCTGTTCATTCAATTGAGAACAAGCAGTAGCTATCTTGCGAGTACAACGCCCAATGCTACGTTTAGGCTGGAGATATTGAGAGGCCATGTAATTAGCAACTTGTTTTTTGTTTTTTTGTTGTTTGTTCTGTTACTATGACGATAGGAAAGCTTTCATTTAAGGATTAATGAATTAAAGTTATAGACTAGCCGATGAATAAGGCGGACATATTAATTTTATTTTTGAAAGTTCTCTGCAAGGTTTCTTCTTTTCCCTTCGATTCTATCTATATCCCTTTTGCCCTTTCTACTTACTCCCTTTCCCTAGTTGCAGAGTTTATGCCCCTGAGCAGAGGCAGCAGTAGAACACCCACCCACACAGACACAGTGCACATAACAAACACCCTTCGTCGACGTTTTATGACTCGATTTTATTCCTCTACCCTGCACTCATCTTGATTTTTTTTATTACTATTATATTTTCAAAATTCGCTCCATTAACCCGTTAACGGACTTTTTAATACCCAGAAAAAAGAGAGAGAGTGAGACGTCCTTTTCCCTTCTCTTTTCTATGACTTCGTTTTTCTATTCTATGTATTCTAGTTTAGTTTCTACTAGTGTGACATCAAACACCACGATATTTTACAATACAACACTCTTTCGGCATATTATTTGAATACGGTATATATATTTTGAGGATCCAGGCATATCTATTTATTCCAGTTTGTATCCAAATGATTTAAATAAATGTTGAATAAGAAAAGAGGATGCAGCCAATAATTGAGCCTATATTTAATGTTTAAACACTCTTCATCAGGAACTTTTTCGCTGGGGTCCACCCTGCTATCTTCACCATTCAAAGAGGATATCGACGCTCTCAGTAGTAAAGTGTCTAACTCAACTTTTTTCGAAAATCATTTTTTTTTTTTTTGTATTTTCTGTTGAAAAATATCATTCTCCTTATGCCCTAAACTGGGTAAAAACGTAATTCAAATTATTCAGTTCGAAAAGTTGCCGCACGAAAAGTGTTCAACAATGGCTCTAACAATGACAATGAAATGTTTTTTGGCTCTCCTGAAAAATAAACAAAAATGGAGTTAGGCACTTTGCTAATTAAAACGTCGATATTCACATTGAAAGCTGAAGATAGCAGGATGGATCCCAGTCAAAAAGTTCCTAATAAAGAGTGTTTAATCATTAAATAGAGGCTCAATTATTGGCTGCGTCCATTTAAATAAATATCAAATGGCGATCCGAACCCGCGCTCCTTGGCTTTAAAACAATTATTGACATTTGTCAACACCTTTAGGGCCACAGAGGGAAGGGGAAAAACAACAAAAGTTAAAACAAAAAATTGTATTTAATTTATTCAAAAAACTAACTTACTATTCTTTTCTAGATGAATTAAAAATAAATTTCTTTAAAATTTAGAAAATATCTAAGTTTTTACATATACTACTGTATTATATACCATCAGTCTGTCTGTCTGTTTGTAACGAAGAAACTACTGAACGGATTTTCTTTTAACAGAAAATTCTATGAAAATCCGTTCAGTAGTTTCAAGTCTGCTTTACACTCAGGGGTCCCTTCTTTTAAGAATCTTGCAAAGCCAGAATTTTCCCTTTGGAAAGGGAAGCCTCTATCTCTCCTTATGAAGCCATTTAATTATAATAATTAAATCTCAACACGAAAATTAATAACAATTTTTATATAATTCGCCGCGCCATAATCAACTTGGCCCTGTCGGGCGACGTCTCGTACGCGTTTAGTAGTTAAAAATTTTGAATTTGCCTCTCCGACTCCGTAGATGCATATTTATTAAAATAGAAAATTCGACATCAAATTTTCGACATGATCGCAATACTTTCTCTCTATACATTTCATATACAGGGTAAGAGAAAGTAAAAAATATTATTTTAACAAATAGTATGATAAATTCTTCAAAATAAGTGAAAGGATCATATATAAATTTATTTCTTAATAAAACGATATGTTTATTAATTGTCTAAATCGATTTTTGAAAAATAGCGACATATCACTAAGGAAAGGTGTATGTACAAGTAGGCTGAAGGGCGCTAGAGCCCGCTGAAGGTTGGTGGCAAGGCTAGCATATATGGACCCTGTTACGCATTAGTGTGTCAAGCACCACCTACCGAGTTTTGAGAAAATTAACATTAAAGTTTTTTTGTTTTCATTGGATTATATATAATTTTTTTTGTCAATTGTACAAGTAACATTAAATATAAATTTTTTTAGGACATATTTCATAAAAAATACTATTAATTAAAGCATGTTGAAACAATATTCCGTGTTTAACTCAAATTTTAATTTTTTTGGCGCTTGACACACTAATGCATAACAGGGTCCATATATCCCAGTGCCCCTCTGACAAGCTGTTCCAGTTTGAATTTCGAAATAAATCTTTACACCCTTACAGGCATCATTAGAGACAATTTTGAGTGCCCAAATACCCATTTATTTTTTTTTACAAATACAATAAATAATAAGTCTCTCGTTGTTTCACTTCAATTTCTACACTAATAATTTATTTGTTTCTATACAAAAAATGATTTAATTCAATTATTTTATGGTCCAAATATTAAATTTAAAAAAAAGAAGCTATTAAATTATTAATATAATTTTTATTAGCAATAAAAATAATAAAAATTTTATGTTAATATCGAAATACATGTTTTTGACATAGCAAGAGATAAACATTTAATGAGAAAAGGTGAATTTTCATTTATATTAAATCTAAACATATACAAAATTAATTAAAATTCAAAATAGGGGACTTCCCTGCCCTCTCTTGAATTACGAACAAATTGATATTAATACTAGATATAATTTTTAATTGTTTAATTAATTCAGTTCAGTATGTTTTATCGGTTATGACGAAAAGCTAAACACTGACCTTTAAATCATGATGACGCAACCTCTGATCTATGGGACAATACATTTTTTCTATGTGTGAAACCTTATTTATTACAATATATATTGGGAGTGTACTTCTGGATCTAGAACATGAAACCGGACTTCTCCTCTATGCTAAAAATCTGGTGTGACTGGCGCACAGCACACAACTTTCTCTTACCTTCGGTAATCGAAAGTTGTGTACTGTGCTTGTCACACCAGATTTTTTGTGTCGACATATATTTAGTTCCCGACAGTACGGAACATTTGAAATTAGATGTAAAATTTATAAGTATGGGAAAATATTTATATTTTGTTACCATGGCAACCATTTCTCCTATTTTCCCTATGAAATACAAGAGTAAAGTGGTCTTCAGAAGATTTCAATCTCAAAATGAGAATATACATTTTAAAGAGCATCTAAAAAATAATTGATTTTTGAATTTAAAAAAAAATCGTTGGAGCAAATTTTGAGAAAATCGAAAAAAACTGAAAAAGTACATCAGTAAAGTACTAGTAATCTTTGGCCGATTACATATATTTGATTAAAAGCTTATTTTTCCGGTCCCGGGGGTGTTTAAGTTAAATATAGAATTTCAACCTCGTAGCTCAATTCCTTCATGGTTAAAATTGAACACACAGACACCCACCCACCCACCCCACCCACCCACCCACACACAGACAGACCATGTCGCGAAAACCACTTTTTTGGATTCAGGGGACCTCAAAACGTGAAGATCCATCAAAATCTCGACATCGAATTTTTGACATGAATCCAATACTTTCTCTCTATATATATATTACATATATACATAGGTAAGAGAAAGTAAAAACTAGAGCAATTACAACTCGTTGATTTGTAAAAATAAATTTCATTTTGAAAGGGCACGAATTCCTAACCCTTAATAAGAGGGGGTGTCAAAAAACAACTGGAATTATTTTTTTACTAGAAAATTCTGCTTACTTTTATTCAAATTCCATTAGAGACCTTCAAAGTAATCTTCCTC
>JAKCPI010027217.1:0-31818 GCA_023213315.1 Euborellia annulipes
TTAAATAAATAAATTTTCTAAAATGTGCTCTTATAAAACAGATGAGTTTCTTAGCATATATTTTTGTATCAAATGCCAAAGTGCATTTAGAGTGAATAGCACACTTTGGCCCTTAATAAAGCCTCTCGTGTCAGTTGTTCCCCAAAGAAATAATGTCCTGCTTCCTGGTGCACTCGCCTTAATGAGAACCGGACCCGGATACCCGGGCTCCGGCCGATTAGCCTAAGAGCAGAGACGCAATCTTGGATACGAAATTTCGGATGGGGAATTGAGGGGCGGAGGGGGGGGGTGGAATTGGAACCACAGGCCTAAATGAAAAGCCTTCCCCACAAAGGAATGAGCAGCTGACCAGCCAAATACGACCGACATCCTCAAAGGCCTTCAAAGTAGGAGCTTGTTTATTAACAAAATGTTTTCCCCTCCCCACTCTCAACTCACTATCTCTTCTTTTGGGGGGTGAAACATCACGATAGGATTTTTAGTTTAATGTATTGTATTGTAGAATTAATGGCTTACCTCAGCCAAAAAAAGACTAAATTAATTAATCTTTTTTCGGCATATGAGGTCATTTAAGTTCTTTGTAGTTGAAACTAGTTATTTTCTTTGGTAGGCTTAAAAAATATGCGATCGCAATTAAAAAAGTACTATGTTTGAGATTTTGTGAAGCTGTATTTTTTGTTGACCGAGTATTTGAAGCTATTCCTTGCTAATTCGGTAGTGCTGATTCCGAAATGCCATCAGTTTTGCCCCATCACGTATAGTTTTAGAGCTATAGAGAAATTAAATTTTAATAGAAAATATGCTCTAAAGCGGCTCTAATTTTATATTACCTGGATTTTTTTAAGGCGACCCCCTTAAAAATATGCTGATAGCTATACATATAAATTTTAAGTTTCAACCCAGTCGGTGGTCATTCAGGCGTGCCGCAAAAGGCTAAAAGTTTAGGAAAAAATTTTTTTTTAAGTTTTTTCTTACTTTTGACACCCCTAATACAATTTTTCTGATCCATGAATTCAAAAAAACTTATTTTGAAGATATTCTATAGTTCTTTAGCTTTCCAAAAATTATGCATCCGTAAAAATCTGTTAATAATTAACGAAATTATAAACAAAACAAGCCAAAGAACTATAGAATATGGTTAAAATATGTTTTTTGTATTCAGGGATCAGAAAAATTATATTAGGGATGTCCAAAGTAAAAATAAACTTAAAAAAATCAATTTTTCTAAACTTTTTAGCCATTTACTGTACGTCTAAATGACCTCCGATTGGGCTGAAACTTAAAATTTTTATGTATTATAACTATCTGCATATTTATAAGAGGTGTCGCCTTAAAAAAATCCAGTTAATTCAAAATAAGAGTCGGTTTAGAGCACATTTTCTATTAAAATTTAGTTCTAAAACTAGACGTGATGGGGCAAAAAAACTATCCTGAAGTTTTTGTTAACCATATAATTTGATTGAAATTTAAATTTTTTTTTCTTTTGCCCGTTTGGCCAGTGGATATTGGGAAATTTTAAATTAAACAATATTAATATTGATATCAATTTAGATTATAATTTAAACATATAGAAGATATTGAAAATGATAACTTTGGATTTTAATTTAATAAAATAAAATTATAAATAATAACCCCCATAAAATTTTAATTAAAAAATTAATATTATTCTATGTGTATATCATATGTAACTAGTTAAATTGTACTTTAATTAAGATAGCTTCATAACACTTTGTTTATTGGGTCAAAAATTGATTTCATTTATTTAATTAAAGTGGAAGAGAAGAGTTCTGATTAACTTAAAGCCAGAGGGGAAGGAGAAGATGAGCGTGGAAAGGGGGGCAACGATAAATAAACATTTCTATTATAATTTATAGGTCCCAAATTGAGTCCATTATCTTAATATATCACATTGTTTACAAGCTTGGTCTAGTTAAAAAACACGACCTTAGGAATGATGTATTGATCAAAAGAAGATAGATCTCTAATTGGATTTATTTGTATGTGTGGAAAAAAGGGATTCAGAAGAAAATTTTAATTCGTTCAAGCATATAAGAGCGCCATTAATCTTGACTATGTTGAAACATTTATCTTGATTGTTAATGTCACTGCTTATCCCAGGACAATTGTAAAGCTATCTGGGACGATGAGGTGCTTGTGATACATTTATTATATTCTATATTATAAATATAGATTGGCTGGTGGGGATGTTATCTAGAGGAAGGGGCCCGGATGTCTGTCTTGTTTGTCCATTGAATTAGAGAGCTCTGGACTGCATTATTTGGCAGCCATCGACGTTGACTTCCATGTTCAAATATTGACGACGTCCCGCATATACATGTACGTCGCCGTTTGCCATTCAGTTTGTATTAACCCTTAAGGACAGGTTCAAGTCATTTGATGGGTCTGCATGTAGCTAACAATTGTCTTATTATTCAATCAATCTTATATAAAGTATAATATAGCCTATAATAGAAACATCACCTCAATCTTACCATGTTATAAAATATTTTCTTTCTGAATAACTGATCGAGGCTGTAGATAATATGTTTGAAGTGAAAGGAGGATACTGCAAATAATTGAGCCTCTATTTAGAATTAATAATAAACACTCTCACTAAAAGCAATACAGTGGGCACAGTCGGCGCCACAAGTACCTGATGTGCTCGAGATTTTTTTTTTTTATAGTTATGCCAGATATAATTGGGGAATTTGGAAATTGATTAAAGCACCATTATTACTTAGAGCTCCTGATATAGCTTTCCCAATAATGTAAAATTTTGGCTATTCCCTCCTTCTTTAATACTACTACTAATAGAAGATATGGTAGATGCCCTGAGCTTAAGCAAGCAAAATGCTTAGTGGTGGGAAGTGTTATCTTTAAAATAGTTTTTTCTCTTCGCTTGCATTAAAAAAATCTGGTGTGACTGGTCGCACAGCACACAACTTTCTCTTACCTTCGGTAATCGAAAGTTGTGAACTGTGCTTGTCACACCAGATTTTTTGTGTTGAGATATATTTAGTTACCGACAGTAAGGTACATTTGAATTCAAGATGTAAAATTTATAATTTTGGGAAAATATTTATATTTTGTTACCATAGCAACCATAGGAGAAATTCCTATCTTTCCTATGAAGAACAAGAGTAAAGTGGTCTTCAGAATATTTCAGCAAATGAGAATATACATTTTAAAGAGCATCTAAAAAATAATTGATTTTTGAATTTAAAAAAAAATCGTTGGAGCGAATTTTGAGAAAATCGAAAAAAACTGAAAAAGTGCATCAGTAAAGTACTAGTACTTTTTGGTCGATTTTGTTCAAAAGCTTCGTGTCACGTCCCATGGGGGTGCCTAACTTAAATATAAAATTTCAACCTCCTAGGTCTTTTTGTTCTTGAGATATCTTGTTCACAGACACACAGACAGACAGACAGACAGACACACAGACAGACCATGTCGCGAAAACCACTTTTTTGGATTCAGAGGATCTCAAAACTTGAAGATCCATCAAAATCTCGACATCGAATTTTTGACATGAATCCAATACTTTCTCTCTATATATATATTACATATATACATAGGTAAGAGAAAGTAAAAATATGATTTATTTATTTTAAAAATATTGATTTGTTTTCTAAGTTCAAGGTTGGTGGAGCACTCTCGAGCACATCAGGCACTTATTGCCTCGACTATACTATTATAAAATTAATATTTGCTTAACAAAATACACATGCGTTATATTATTAACTATGACAACTATTTTTGTATAATTGTTTAAACAATATACTGGAAATATATTATACTAATAGATGGCCTGGTGCAAAGGAGTACATCGATGCCCTGGAAAGGCTGGAGATCAGGGGTTTGATTCCCGGGGGCCATGGGACGCTTGGTACCCACCAACAAAAAACATAGTCTTGTTAAATATATCTATATAACCTAAAAAACATAAAAGAAAATAATTTTATTCGGATATATAAATTTATACCGTAATATAAGTAGGGTGTGCAAAATAATCGATTAATCGATTATTCACCAATTATTTCCTTAAAAAATATTCGACTATTAAAAAAAATCGATTAGTTTCGATTATTTTTCATAATCAATTATTGGGAGCCCACGGGGCTTGGAGTAGTTGGTAGCGTGTCTACCTTCCGTACCGAACGTCGCGGGTTCGGACCCCAGGCAGTCCGATGATTTTATTTAAGGCATTTGGATACCAAGTGGCTTAAATAGAAATGCCTGAACCCCCAATAGATATATTAACATTTAACGGTTATCGTCAAAGTCTTAAATGGCCTAAGTTGCTGAAAAGACTGTGTGAATATGAGTGTGGATGAGAAAAAAGTGTGAGTGTTAAAAAAAAAAAAATTATTGGAGAAATAATCTATTATTTTCGAAAAATATGCATTTGAAAAGATGGGATGAAACTCGCATACTAAAAAAAGGCTAATTTCGTGGGAAAAATGGAAATTTTGCTAGAGAAAAAAAAAGTATAATCCATTATTTTTTCCATAATCGAACACCCTTAAATATAAGTATAGTTTAAATAGCCAAAAATGCCAAAAAAAATTTGCTTATGATGCTAGAGATCGAGAGACCGCATCTCGAACATGGTAATTTTTTTTTTTATTGAATTGGCTGAAATAAAAAAGGAATGAGTCTTAAATGGTCGCAGAAGACCTTACACAAATAAAAAAAGATACTGAAAGGACTTTTTTTAACTGTCTTTTTCAGCCATTTAAACCTTAAAATTTGTATTTAAACCTAAAGACCCTAAAAAATAGGTAGAAATCATAATTAAATAAAAATTATATTTAATTAATAAAGACGTATTAGTATTCACCGCCATAAATTTATTGACTGGATTTCTTAGCAAGTTAGTAAAAATAACGTCGATTTGTTCAACTATTTTTATTTAAATTTAGTATTGCTTTGAATTCACCCTTCATTTGCAAATAAATATCATTTATTTTTGCTTTTGCATTAGCATTCTTTTTGCGAGTGTCGCCCTGCGGCCGAGTGACTCCAGGACGACAGTCGATCTGATCAGATCTGATTCAGATAATTCCAATTATGCATTCACTTTGATAAATTGATATGAATATGCATCAGATGTCGACAATGGATTCACTGCTTTTATGTTATATTCTCTCATTTATCAGAAAATGAATGTCACCATTAGAAATAAAAATCTTTCCTCTTTTTTTTTTTTTTTTTATTTCTAAACTTTAAATAAAATCAAAAGATTCTAAAAAAAAAGTCATTAATCGCATTTATTTGATAAAAGTTCTGTTTGTTTTTGAATTATTCATTGGAATTTTTAGAAGTTAAAATTGTTGGACCGTAAATTTAGGAATCGAATACCTACAGAACGAAATTAAATAATTTTTTTTTTTTTTTTTAAACGCAAATTTTTAATTTAAACTTTTCAAAAAAAGTCAATGATAGTCTTTTAAAATATACACTAAATAAATTAAATATTTCTCAACCCTACAATGAAGTTTGTGATTTTTCTTAAAAAAAAAATTCTTAAACTTAAAAAATATATCATTTCACAAAAAGAAAAAAAAAGATTATTCCGGGGAAGGAATAATTATGTTTTATATTTATTAAATTTTGGTGCACAAAAGCAAAGTAGCTCTCATATTTAGTTGCTGGAAGGTCGGCAATACAAACAATAGTATTTTATTTTATTAATTCCTCCACAGTTGATTGCGAACATTCTAACATTTGCTTTAGTCGTTTTGGTTATCCAATTGCAAGCAAGTAAAAATTAACGAATTAATTCACCTTATGGTAATTAACCTCTCTAACTTAATATTAAAATAGCTTATTTTTATAAACAATGAATAATTCAAAAGTTAAATCAATAAAAAAAATTATATCATTATATTTAAATGTACCTTAGGGAGTCAATTCCCCCTCAACATTTTCCTTTAGGTGTTCTGCATATTAAATTTTATAACCAATTAAAGAAAACTACAACTTTCACCAGGGGAGGGCCAAGAGTGTAGGGCTTAGTAACCAGTTAACCAATTTTTCCAAAACTCTAAAGCGTAGTTTTCTAAAAAATCGATTATTCTAATATATATAGGCCTATATATAATATATATATATATTATTTAATTTTTTAAAGTATTGTTAATTAATAATTTTATTTTTTTACACAAAATACTCTATGTAAGTGAACTAATTACTTTCATCAAGACTCTCATTTATGGTAAAAAAAAGCAGACTTTTATAATAAATTTATACCTGAAAATTCAAACACTCCTTACAAATAGGCAAGTAATTTAACTGTTTTTCATAGATTTTGCATAACTACACGGCGCTCTTGATTGGTGGCGCCATGCGTGTCAATCGGGCCAACTTCTTGTTTTTTTTTTAAACACTTTCCCATTCATACTCACATTCACACAGTCTTTTCGGCAACTTAGGACATATGAGACTTTAAACGATACTCGTTATTTGTAGATATATCTATTGGGGGGGCCAGGCATTCTTATTTAAGCCATTTGGTATCCAAATGGCTTAAATAAAATCATCGGACTGCCTGGGGTCCGAACTCTCGACCCTTGGTATACGAGCCAGGTGCGCTACCAACTACGCTAAGCCCGAGGGCGACTTCTTGTTAAAACCTCTTGTTAAAATTTGTTAATAAAGTAATATAACTAAATCAGCAGATCAATCCTAATTTACGGATAAAAAATTCTAACAGCAAACATAACCATAAATAAATAAAATATTACAGATGCCGGCTTTATTGTTTCGTAGCATATTTGATTTTGATCATTTTATTATTAAAAGAAATAATTATTTGTTTTATTTTCCTTCTGATTGTACTTATTTTAATAATGAAATTTGCTATATTTTATAATAAGATTTAGTACTTAGAGGGGTTTCTTCATTAAATTGCTAACTCTCTGCATCAACTTGGCTATAAATGAAGAAACCGGCTATTAATTAATACTATATACGGCTCTAAACTTTTCATTTAGAATAAGCTTAGACGAACACTAAGCAGGCTGTAAAACTTATCAAAAAAAAGGTTCAGTCTCTTTTATTCATTCGTAAAAAATGGAGATCGAAGACGGCATTTAATAAGTCGAAAAAACGAAAAAAATAAATTAACTGTAATCATCACTTGTGTTTTAATAACTAAATTAAGATTTTTTTAATGTATATAATTTTCTTTTTTGCACGAGGCCCGAGGGAACATTTTAAAAATTTCTGAGGCTGAGATGTTCTATCCTTAAAAAAAAATTCCGAAACTTACAAAATGATGTTGTGAGGGACCAGGCATATTCGACTGGCTACTTGCTAGTGTGCACTCATCTAACGCACCATAGATAATTTATTATTCTATATATTTGAAGAAATTACCTTATGGCATAAACTTTTGATTCACCCTTTAAAAAATTACACCAATTTTATCTTTGAGAATTGCTCTTCAAATCCTGAATCTTCTCTATACAAAATCGCAGTCTCTTTTCTAAAGGAGCCAAAAGAATTTTATTGCCGGCTTTTGAAACTCTTTTCTCAAAAAGCATTCATCAACGTTTGTTTATTTTTCTTATAGGCCTATATATGCTTTTAGAGAAAAAAAATACACCAATACAAAAAAAAAAAAAAAAAAAAATGGGAAGTAAACTCACCTCGATTTAAAAATAGCCTCTCTCAAAAACCATACAGTTTTCAAAAATAAATAAATAAATAAAAAACTTTTCTAAATAATACTTATATTGTATTATATAATATATGACAAAAAAAAAAATTACAAATTTAAAATTTTTTGATTTCTTCCAACGATATATAATTTTAATATAAGAACCACATATCAATTTTACTCTATTTATTTTCCTATCATGTTCATAGGCACATACGGATAATTCCAAAATTTTTTTTTTGACTTAGAGACTTGATTAAATTTTTTGACTATTACAATAATTTCTCTATACATCATATACGAGAAAGTTTACTTTCTCAAAAATTCCTAGAAAATAATAATCAATTGAATTTCACTGACGCATTATATCTTTATTTCTTTTAAGCGCAATAAATATAATCTTTAAAAAACATCAACTATACCTACGTCTATACCTATTGCATGAGAGTCATAAAATTTTTTTTTTATTTGAATTAATCTGCCATCGACGACACTTGACGTGACTGCGGGACATATTGACATCGTGGCGTCATTATGACTTGGATATAATAATGTCTTTCTTATACTCTAATTTGCTTAGGTGGAAATATAAAAACGGTTGTAGATTTTAGTAAACGTTTTAATGGTTTTCGACATGCATACGTGTACTAGGGTATATGAGTAAATGAACGCTTATTATTTTCTAAAGGCATAGAAAAGAAATAAAAGGGAGTTTAATTAAACTATTCCGGTGGAAAACTATTCCTACAAGTTTAAATTGTTTTTGAGTATAATGAAAATAAAATAAATGATAGAGCAAAATAAGGGTGTTAAGTTAGAATCATTATCATAATCAATGTAGAGTATTTTTCCTTATTTATGAAGGGAAAACTTTCAAACATAGATAATAGAGATTTAGCGCTCTCTTCACACTTGACTTGTTTTATTATTAAACTTATTGGATTAAATTTTGAAAAATATTATATAAATTCTTTTATTTTATTTTTTAACAAAAATTCTAGAATTATACTGACAGCTTGTGGTCTTGTTTAATTTCTACATCTTCATTTAAAGTGTACCAGCCTAATTCTGGATGTTTTAAATTGTTCAAAAGGCTCACAATATATTATAGGCCCCTGACCCCTAGCACAGTGATAAGAGTTCTTGTCTTTTATGCAAGGGGTCAGAAGTTCACATACCCTCTTATAAATCTTACCCTTCGTAAGAGAAAGATGCGCACCGTATTTGCCACACCAGATTTTTTGTGTCGAGATATATTTAGTTTCCCATAGCACCTTAGTTAATTTGACCACTTTTTGCATTTCATAAGTAAGAAAAAGTAAAAAAGTCAGTTGATTCAAAATTTCCTTAGGCTTTGTGTATTTTAAATGTTAACTGCTTGAAATAAACTATGTAGGGTTTGGACACCGGTGGAAACCGAAACCGGTATACCGGTTTTTTGGCTAATTTTCAAAAACCGAGAAACCGAGTTTTTCCCGAAAAACCGACATCGGTTTTTTTTTTTTTTTAATTTATTCTTCATTAATACTTGTATTCAAATTTATAAATTAGCCCGTGATCCATGGCTCAGAGAGAAGATATTACAATAGCTTCTAGTAGCTTGGGGTTTCGGGTTCGCTTCCCGTTCCGAGCGAGAAAATTTATTTCATAGGAATTGGCTATATAATAAATAGGGATGGGGCTTAAATGGCCTTAGATGCCGAAAAAGACCTTGGACAAATAAAAAAAAAAATTATAGATTATTTATATTTTTTCTCCTTTTTTCTAATACTTAAATAATCTATATATAATAATAGCGGAGTGTCGGTCTATCCGTCCGTCTGTCTCGCTCTGTTTGGCCAACTTTCCGTTGGAATTTTGAAACCGATATTTTGCAGTCTTATAGAGGACGTTATGGAGAGTCCAGGAAAAATACTCGGATCCCGAAATTCCTACAATTTTTTGAGTTATTAATTCATAAAGTTACGATTTCTTCCATAGGAAATGTATAGAGAAATTTATGTATTTTTTGTATTCTATGAATGTAAACAAATCCTCAAGCAGGCACTGGATCAGAATAGTAGTAATAATAATTTTTTTCGGTTCGGATCCCAGGCATTCCGATGATTTTATTTAAGCCATTTGGAGTGGCAGGCAGGGGCGCGGTTATTAAAAATAATTCTATAAAATTTTGCTTTGAGTATTTTTTTATTTTTTTCCTTGATTTACATTTGAAAAAAAAACGGTTTAAAACCGGTTTACCGGTTTTCCGCTTTGTGAAAAACCGAAAAACCGGTTTTCAAAATTTTCCGGTTTTTTCCAAACCCTAAAACTATGGTTATTTTTCAAAATTTTAATCTCATATTTGGATATTTTATACACAATGGAGAATCCTAAATAAATACAAAATTTCAGAAGAATCGGAAAACATTTTTTAAAATGTGGGCACCTAGGTCATGGTCAGTGAGCGCCACATAAGTCCCCACCTGATAGCTTTAGCCTTGGTAAATGGTAAAATAATTTTAAATTTGAAAAAGCAAAATAAAATCATCTCTACCAGATTTTACGTTTTACCTTTTCGGTCATTAAAATTATTTCACTATACATCATATACTATACCATATACTTAAGGTTAAAGCTATCAGGTGGGGACTTAATTGTGGCGCTCCCTGTACATAGGTGGAGGTCTAGCCTCATGTACTAAGAATCAAGAGCAATGAAATTTTTCTAAATTATATTGGCTACCAATTAATTTAGAAAAATATAGATGGACTCATATGCCGAAAAAGTTCTTTAAAAAATATAAGCAGGATTTATATATAGATTTTAAAAACAAAAAGGTGCATTTTTTAAAAATAATTCAAAATACACTCCATAACAAAAAAAAAAAAAAAAAAATCAACCCACTAAGAAGGAGTTGTCCGATGGAGACAAAAATTGGTGGTTAGGAAGATTATGTACAGAATACAAAATGTTTAAAATTTCAGAACAATTGAATCATTTATTTCAGAGTTACAAAGTAACCCTAACCAAACAAAAGTATTCCCTAACCACGGCAGGCGTGAGTGACAGGTGGCGTATCGGGCGGTACGAGCGTAGATTTCGCCTCTCAACCGTCTGTGAATGGTCATGGTGGACACTCTTGTGCGGGCAGTGGCGTACCGGAGAGGGGGGCGAGGGAGGCGGTCCGCCCCAGGCACCGAGCCGGCATAGGCCCCCATGTATTTATAAAAAAAAAAAAAATAATGAAAATTTCCCTTTCAGAGGCCCCGGGGCCCTCAGGGCTCAAGTAAAAAGTGAAAATTTAGATAAAAAATGAAAATTTCTCTTTAAGAGGCCCCGGGGCCCTCAGGCCTCAAGTAAAAAAAGTGAAAATTTAGATAAAAAAATGAAAATTTCTCTTTAAGAGGCCCCGGGGCCCTCAGGCCTCAAGTAAAAAAAAGTGAAAATTTAGATAAAAAAATGAAAATTTAATGAAAATTTCCCTTTAAGAGGCCCCGGGGCCCTCAGGGCTCAAGTAAAAAAAGTGAAAATTTAGATAAAAAAATGAAAATTTAATGAAAATTTCCCTTTAAGAGGCCCCGGGGCCCTCAGGGCTCAAGTAAAAAAGTGAAAATTTAGATAAAAAAATGAAAATTTCTCTTAAGAGGCCCCGGGGCCCTCAGGCCTCAAGTAAAAAAAAAGTGAAAATTTAGATAAAAAAAATGAAAATTTAATGAAAATTTCCCTTTAAGAGGCCCCGGGGCCCTCAGGGCTCAAGTAAAAAAGTGAAAATTTAGATAAAAAAATGAAAATTTCTCTTTAAGAGGCCCCGGGGCCCTCAGGCCTCAAGTAAAAAAAAGTGAAAATTTAGATAAAAAAATGAAAATTTAATGAAAATTTCCCTTTAAGAGGCCCCGGGGCCCTCAGGGCTCAAGTAAAAAAGTGAAAATTTAGATAAAAAAAATGAAAATTTCTCTTTGAGAGGCCCCGGGGCCCTCAGGGCTCAAGTAAAAACAAAATTTAATGAAAATTTCTTTTTGAGAGGCCCCGTGGCCCCCAGGGCTCAAGTAAAAAAAGGGATAAATTAAGATAAAAAAAAATGAAAATTTAATGAAGATTTCTCTTTAAGAGGCCCCGGGGCCCCCAGGGCTCAAGTAAAAATGAGAAAATTCAGATTCAAAAAAAAAAAAAAAAAAAAAAAATTTAATGAAAATTTCTTTTTGAGAGGCCCCGGAGCCCCTCAGGGCTCAAGTAAAAATGAGAAAATTTAGATAAAAAAATGAAAATTTCTCTTTGAGAGGCCCCGGGGCCCTTGGAGTTCAGGGGATATAAGATATTTTTAAAATATTTTTGTGTATGGAGGAGAGGGATATTTAAAGATGAGCACCCCCCCAAAAAAAAAAATTCAATATAAGGCCCCCTCTTCTAGTGCCGCCCCAGGCCCCCAACTGCCTCGGTACGCCTCTGTGTGCGGGTCGCAAGTCTGATGGTTGATAGCGATGAATCAGGCGCTGTGAGAGCAGTGGCGTCATTTCAACCTTTTCTTGGGGGGGGGGGGGGCAAACTTTTTTTTTTTTCTTAAAATTTACTTACAAATGGGTACTTAAATTTGGCCAAAACATATTTAATTTAATTAATTGTTTAATTTTGTACAGTTTGTATACTCGTAGATGTATGTTGGAGTATTTTATTTAGAATAATATAAAATTTTATAAAAATCAGAGCCCTTGGGGGGGGGGGACAAATGCCCCCCCCCCCAAATGACGCCACTGTGTGAGAGCTAATCTGACAATCACTCTTTCCTCCCGTTCTGTTGATGACCTAGCCCGACAATTGGAGCAATTTTGGTAAGAAATACCGTAGGCTTTATCGGTTTATGTCACGCCTTGTGGCAGCTTGTGGGATCTTGCATCCAGGTGGGTCAGCACCTTAGTGAGTTCGCTACTTTGTAACTATGTAACTTTGAAATAAAGAATTCAATTGTTCTGAAATTTTAATCATTTTCTATTCTGTACATACTCTAACTAACCACCAATTTTCGTCTCCATTGGACAGTGGCGCAACCAGGGGGGTTTAGGGTTTTAACCCCCCCCCCCCCCAGGAGAGGGAAAAAAAATTCAAATTTCTATATATTATTACAAATAGAAAAGAAAAAAAATTGTATCCTTTTTATTATAAAAAAATAATTTCTTAAAAATAAGTTTATTTTATTTAAAAAAATTTTAACAAAAATGAAAATTGCTTATTTTTCGTAAAGTATATAATATAAAATATATTATATAGACCAGGCGCTGGAGGTAGTTGAGTATGCAAAATCTGAGGACCGAATTCTGACAATGGATTTTGGCTAAGAATAGCTCCCAGAATAAGGATCCGGATCTTGCCGGGCCAATTTTTGGTCCAATTTTTTTTTACCCCACCCCTCTTATTTCCATAGGAAATCAATGGAATGCATGCTAAGATGATGTGAAGATTTGCAATTATGGTCAAATTCGAGTACTTAAAACCTCAAACAATGAAAAAACTGTCTTGTCAGCAACTGAGGGGATCCTCTAGAGTCCCCTGAGAAGTACTATCTTGCCACCAGTTGTGGTGGTCCCCTCTAACCCCTTCATCTCTTCTCTCTCTCTTTGTTATAAATTTAAATATACGGCTTTAACATCATGCCAAATTGTGGGGACCGGCAATTATGTTCATATCCACTAGCTGGTATCCCAACCAATGAAAAATACTATCTTGCCGCCAGCTGCGGTGGTCCCCTCTAACCCCTTTACCACTTTTCTCTCTCTTTGTTATAAATTTAAATATACGACTTTAAAATCATGCCAAATTGTGGGGACCGGCAATTATGCTCATAATCCACTACCTGGTGCTCCAATCAATGAAAAATACTATCTTGCCACCAGTTGTGGTGGTCCCCTCTAACCTCTTCACCTCTTTTATCTCCCTTTATTATAAATAAACCAGGTAGTAGATTATGAGCATAATTGCCGGTCCCCACAATTTGGCATGGTTTTAAGACAGTACATCTAAATGTATAATAAAGGAAGAGAAAAGAGGTGAAGGGGTTAGAGGGGACCACCACAACTGTGGGCAAGATAGTATTTTTTCATTGGTTGGGATACCAGGTAGTGGATTATGAACATAATTGCCGGTCCTCACAATTTGGCATGATTTTAAAGCCGTATATTTAAATGTATAACAAAGAGAGAGAAAAGAGGTAAAGGGGTTAGAGGGGACCACCGCAGTTGGCGGCAAGATAGTATTTTTCATTGATTGGGATACCAGCTAGTGGATTATGAACATAATTGCCGGTCCCCACAATTTGGCATGATTTTAAAGCCGTATATTTAAATTTATAACAAAGAGAGAGAAAAGAGGTAAGGGGTTAGAGGGGACCACCACAACTGGTGGCAAGATAGTACTTCTCAGGGGACTATAGAGGATCCCCTCAGTTGCTGACAAGAGAGTTTTTTCATTCTTTGAGGTTTTAAGTACTCGAATTTGAACATAATTGCAAATCTTCACATCATCTTAGCATGCATTCCATTGATTTCCTATAGAAATTATAGGGGTGGGGGTAAAAAAAATTGGACCAAAAATTTGCCCGGCAAGATCCGGATCCTTATTCTGGGAGCTATTCTTAGCCCAAATCCATTGTCAGAATTCGGTCCTCAGATTTTGCATACTCAACTACCTCCAGCGCCCGCTCTAATACATAAGAAATAAAAAAAACTAATTCTTTTGTTACTTCTCCTAAATCATAAAAAACAAAAGACTAATATAAGACTCTACATTCATTTATTGAAATTTGAGGGGATGAGAGGAGAGAGATACCAGTTCCGAAAGGGACTGATTTTTGGAGAGTAGAGAGGTGAAGGGCCTCTCACTCCCAAAATTGGAACCGGGTTGATGGCAATTACGCTAGAAACTCGACAAAAAAAAATCTGGTGTGACTGGCGCACAGAACACAACTTTCGATTACCGAAGGTAAGAGAAAGTTGTGTGCTGTGCGCCAGTCACACCAGATTTTTTTTAATTTTTTGTATTAAAATCGAATTTCATTTTTTCACGTCGTAGCCAGGAAAGAGGGGGAAGGGGTTTCGGAATCTACATCTCCCCCACCCGAAATTTATCTTTACTTTCTCTTAGCTCTACAATTATGATAATATATATATATATATATATAAAGTATTGGATTCATGTCAAAAATTCGATGTCGAAATTTTTATGGTTCTTCACGTTTTGAGGTCCCCTGAATTCAAAAAATTGGTTTTCGTAACATGTTCTGTCTGTCTGTGTGTGTGTGTGTGTCTGGCTGGGTTCAATTTAAAGCATGAAGGAATTGAGCTATGAGGATGAAATTTTATATTAAAGTTACACATCTCCCTGGACCGAGAAGGTCCGATGTCGGCGGACCCGAGCCATTGGGGGGGGGGATGGCAGGGGGCGAAGACCCCCATCTAGGCGCTCCGGCCGCCAAAGAGGGGCTGCGCGTCTAGTCAAAACCCCCCCAGGAGCAAATCCTGGTTGCGCCACTGCCATTGGACAACTCCTTCTTGGTGCGTCGATTTTTTTGTTATAGAGTGTATTTTTTATTTGTTAGTCTTTTTCAAAATTTTAATAGCAATTTTTTTTAAAGATTTTATTTATTTATTAATAAAAAATAAAATCAAGAATTTAAAATTGCAAAAGCAAATAATAAAGGGGAATATAATTTTTTAAATTACAAAATCATATTGTATAAGCCTATTAAAAAGTTTTTCCTACATAAAAAAAAAGTAAAATTTTGAATGCCTTATATTTATTAAGTTTTTGACCGGTAAAGCTTCTCGATTTAAAATACCTTATTTTAATTAGTTGTGCTAGCAAAAATAAATCTCAAATTAGTAAAAGAAACAAATTATACTTTAGAATTATTTAATAATTTTACTATTTTAAATAACTACTTATAATATTGTACCTAGTTATGTGTTTATGTGATATAAAATTCAATTTATTAAAACATAAAAGAAAAAAACTTTAGATAATTTAATAATTTAAATAAAATGAAAAAATCTTCCTATACATAAATATTATTCTCTATTTGTCGTCATTTGAAGATTCGCAACGTTTTTCCTGACAAAGGGCTGGTGACCACCAAATGGAATCCCCTTGTTGCCAAGCCGAAATGAAATTAGCATAAATTGTCACCCTATCCAGATAACTAGAACGATATCTGCGTAATCCAGTGAGGCCAACTTCAGGGGCTGAAGCGAGTGCAAATGAGGAAAGGCAGGACAACTTGGGGATTTTTTTAATTGCGGCCAGCAGGACGCCCTTCGGCCCTTCCCTAGCAATTAGAGTTCTAAATCAAGGTGAAATTTGCAAAAAAATTACCAGCTTTTCAAGCTAAAATTACCATTTTCTTTTTATAATGTAATAACTTAAAAATGAGACGATTTTGGTTGCGATAGCCATCCATATAAATTATTTTTCAAGTTAGAAATAAAACAAAAAGATTTGTGACATTTCGAAATGTGTAAAAAATCCAAATAGAGTAGAATCGCCCATATTTCAAAATCAATTAAAGTTAGGCCTATAATGTTAATGAGAAATTTTAAATAGATATTTTCAGTCCAATAAAATATATTTTTAGAATTTGTTAGTTGAATGACTGTAGATATTCAATTTGGAAGAGGGACCAGGGAGCCTTCCCGGTGAACAGCAGTCAGGGTAAATAAAAAATTTTATTCTTTGTTGCCGACGTTTCGGGCGCTAGTCGCACCCATCCTCAGGGCAAGCAAATTGTCAAAATATAGTACCAGTTTTGCGGCAAATTGTCAAAATATAGTACCAGTTTTGCCGCAAAACTGGTACTATATTTTGACAATTTGCTTGCCCTGACGATGGGTGCGACTAGCGCCCGAAACGTCGGCAACAAAGAATAAAATTTTTTATTTACCCTGACTGCTGTTCACGGGAAGGCCCCTGGTCCCTCTATATTTTTAGATTCTAGAACAGCGTTTCCCAACCTTTTGAAGTCCACGGCACCCCAAAGGTACTTTGGGAATAATATTACACACTAGCGGCACCCTTCCTTTTTTTCCCTATCAAAATTTTTCCGCTCTGGGGGCAAATTTTTTTCCCTTGCATGAAAATCATTTGACCCTTTTTTGGAAAAGCTTCCGACCTTCGGAAAATTTTGCCGCTTCCATTTTAATCATTTGACCTTTTTTTAGCAAAACTTTATTTTTTCCGCCTCTTTATTTTTATATTTTTTTTATCTAAATATCTCGCGGCACCCCTTAGGCATTCTGGCGGCACCCTTGGGTGCCGGGGCACACCGGTTGGGAACCACTGCTCTAGAGCTAGAGGTCGAGGATTTGCATCTGGTCCCAGATGAAAAAATTTATTTCAATTGAATTGGATACCAATCAATTTAAATAAATAGGGTCGGAGTCTAAATGGCCTCAGATGCCGAAAAAATTCTCAAACAAATTCAAAAATCACAAAAACTCTTTCCTAAATGAATTTTTATAGGGGATGCATAAATAGCTTTTTTTAAGGCTATGAAAAAAAAACAATAACCTTCTCCATAACCTTAGAGAATCGTTCAAGCATACTTAATTTCTTAATATCATAATAAGGATAGCGGATGGTATCCAAGATAAAGAAAATCAGATAAAAATAAAATAAATTTCTATCAGATTTTTTTTATTTGACGATTCTGACGCCAGTCGAGTCCTTCCTCAGGACAATCGATCGTCAAGCAAATACAGATTCGTTAAAAATACATCCATCTGTATCTGTTTGACGATTGATTGTCCTGAGGAAGGAGAACTGGCGTCCGAAACGTTGACAATCAAATTAAAAAAATATCTGATAGAAATTTATTTTATTTTTATCTGATTTTATTTATCCAGGCTGCCCTTGACCCGTGGCTCAGAGAGAAGACACTAGCTTCTCGTGCCGGAGTCCCGGATTCGCTACCCGTCCCAGACGAGAAAAATTTATTTCATTTGATTCGACTACAAATCATTTGAAATAATTAGGGATGGGGTCTAAATGGCTTTAAATGCCGAAAAAGACCTTAAAAAAATAATAAATAATTTAGGCTGCCATCCGCTATGCAAGGGCGGATACAAGGGGGGGGGGGTAAAGGGGGTAATTACTCCCCCCCCCCCCGAGATTTGAAAAAATATTTTTTTTTCGCAAAAAAAGAAATTTAGAACGTAAAATTAAAAAAATCAATACTAAAAAATTAGATTTGTATTTATATCCTCACGAAAATACCAGGTTCCGCAAAACAGTGAAATTTTCCGCGAACGGCACATGAAAAATTTTTTGTTCCGCGGGTTAAAAAATTTTGCCTCCCTAAAAAAAAGGAAAAATATTTAGATGGCAGGAAAAAATTTTAGGTTTCGCGAACGGCACATCAAAAAATTTCTGGTTTCGCGAACGGCACATGAAAAAATTTTTGGTTCCGTGAACGGCACATAAAAAAATTTTGGTTCCGCGAAATCAAAATTTTGGTTCCGCGAAATCCAAATTTTGAGAACAGGCCCCCCCTCGAAAAAAATTTCTATATACGCCCCTGGTGCTGTGCGACGAGTCACATCAGATTACCCCCCCCCCCCCCCCGAGAAACACCTCTGGATCCGCCCTTACCGCTATGCTGATTAAATTAAACAGCCATTCCTTAATATCTTTTTTATTTTATTTTGCCGGAAGGTAGGCAACCCCAATGACCAACTGTTTTTGATTATATTCTTAATCTCCAGGCTCATATTTATTCTTTGAATGAAATAGTTTCAATAGGATGGAATTTCTATTCTATAGTCAATATCATTTTTTTTTTTTTTTTGCATTTGTTATTTTTTACTACATTAATAAATCCCTATTTTGCTTGCAGCATAGAATTTTTATCTTTTCATATTGATTAAATTCTTATCATGCAATTGCCATTATCATTAACCCCATCTTCTCTTTCGAGAGGATTTTTGTACCAAATGATACATTAATTTCTTCTGGATGTTTTTTATTGATATTTCCCTGGCTTTAAGTATTTGTAGGACTAATAAAATTGTCGCACACTTGCTCTACAACTATATTTTATAATATCGCCGTACTTAGGCTCTGATAGGAGCACAAGGCGACTGCTAGAACATGATAAGGGAACACCATCGAGGGTTGTATATAGTTTTATGTCTACACGTAGGCCATCGCCTCTTCCTTTGAAATCCGCCCTCGAAATGGCTATTCTTGAAATGCGACAGATTCTGCCCTCAGCTCTGGCCATTTCCATCCATGTGTGCTGTCTTTGAGCAGAGAGACTACAATTTTCCACCCACACGAACACACTTTTCCACTCACACACCCTTGTGCTTAACTCAATCCGTGCCAAGTTTGCGAGGGTCGCTTTTGTCGAAGGAAGGGATGCTCCTGCAGGCTAATGCAACCCTCGAGAGGGAGACTTACGTGTCGCAAAGGGGATGATACAGGGGGTTTCTTTTTGGATGGTCGGGGTGTTTGTACAATGGCCCGAGGGGAACTACCAGGAAAGCTCTGAAGAATGGCAAACGAGAGTGTAGGTGGCCAAACCGGTGACAGTCGGATCTGCACAAAAATTCTAATTATCTTTTCGTATTTTATATAGTCATTCTTTGCAACAGAACCTACTCCGCCAAAAAAAAAAAATAATAATAACGAGATCACAATAAGACTTCACCATCTTTAAATACACAGTTTATTTTCTCACACTAAAACAAGCTTATTTATTTTCTCTCTTTTACTAAGCTCGTCCACCCTTCACTATAAACTACGGGTCTAATTTTCAGAAAATTAACTTCATAAACATCTATCTAATTTTTCTTTTTACTAGAATTATTTATTGATCTTATTTTTTTTTCTCATTCTTTAATTAAGACAGCAATAAACCTGAAGACGCTCTCCTCCAGCCAATAACTAATAAAAAGATATCGCGTAAACATAATGCTCGATTGAATTTTAATCATGCACAAGCATATTTGGGCAAGCAAAACTCTCCTCCGTTTTATAGACGTCTTTAAAATTTCAATTTAAATATTAATATTTATTGTGTCTCTGTTTAAAACATGGGAATCTTCGAAAAAATAACCTCCCAAGTTTGACATTTATAGGTTAATTTTCTGCATAAGCTGTTTCTTGCACAAGCATGCTTGTGCGATGTGATGCCGAAGGGAATTTGGGCATGCTTTTACAAAAAGATTGCACATGCATGCTTGTGTGAGCGTAGCTGCCTTTATAAATCATTGGGCGTGAATTAGCAAAGAACGGGGCATTATATGTGAAGCAAGATAAATCTACCATGTCCCACTATCGCTTTTTCTGTATAGCAGGAGAAAACTACCTTATTTATAATAATTTAATAGTTAATTAGATTTTGATAGGGCAGGTTCAGCCAAATAAAAACCCTTTATATGCTTCTTCACTCTGGAGACGTTTTGAAAATATTTTTAATTTCTTATTATTACTCAATTTAAAATATTTAAAAAAAAATATAATATATATATAAAATATAAATTTATAATTTATATATAATAATAACGCTGAAAAGAGTAATTAAAAGGAATAATTTTAATAATTAATTAGTTAATTTAATATTTTTAATTTTTGATACAGAACAAATATGAAAAATTAAAAAAAAATTCAAAAAATCTAAAAATAAAAAAAATAAATATAAATATATTATTTCTATTAAACACCCACTAAAACAAACAAAACCAACCCCATTTAATAGTTAATTGATGATACACTGGTCTATACTAACAACTTTTAAATAATTTTATTTTGTTGCATTTCTCTATAAGAATTCTTTTGACACGTATGCAAGTATAATAGTTAAAAAAATGACCTCAATAAAAGATTAATCAAAAAGTTGATTTTAAGTTTTAATTCTACAGAAGAAAATCACGATTTAAATCTATTTGCTTGAGAAAATCTTCGACATTTGCATAAAGTATTCCTTTAATAATTTGGGGGCCTTTCAATAAGACAATTTCCATAAATTAACATTGGATAAAGGGGAAAAAAAGAAAGAGCGAGATTCAAAGAGAAATCCGGAGAAAAAAGTGGCATTGGTCTTATTTAAAAAGATCACGAATATTTTTTTTTTTATATATAAGTTATATAAAATTGTTAGTATAAAATCAATGAGCATGCGACCCAAAGAGTAATAAAACAATTATTTTATAAAACTCCTCTAAAATTATTTTTTCGATATTTTTTTGGAATAATTGCGGTATACTCTATTGTAAGAGGCTTTTGTTTGAAAAGTTGTATAACTGTGGAGATTTAATTTTTTTAAAGCCGTTTCGGCATCTGATGCAATATAAACTTTAAACAATTTAGGTCTGTATTTTTTGATAGTGAACCAGACAGATTTACCTACCAGTATATTAGTATTAGGCCTATTAATTATCCAAATGATTTAGTGCAGATTTACAGTACTTAGGATGTAAAAGAAAGAAAAAGAGTATAGCTAGTTGTTATTACATTCGACATTTTGGTCCTAATTGGGAGCTGAAGGGCTCTCGTTATATGGAAAAATTAAAATATTTTTTAAAGCTGACAGCTCTGATGACTATTTTTATATTTTGATAAAACAAATAGCCCTATTTCTTTTAATAAAGTATAAATAAGCATAGAGATTATTGAACTCTCACCAGATATTTAATTTTGGTTAAAGTTATCCGATCCTAAGACCTTTCTTCTTCTATATTTATATTTTCCAATTTTTGATTACATTTTAGGCAAAAACAAAGAATAAATGAGATAAAAAATTTTTTTATTGAAATTTTAATTCATTCGGCTACTGATGTTAATTTGACTGTATAAATATAATCACATTTATAATCAAATATAATTTATGAGATAGAGAATCGGGTATTACATGTATGAAACTCAGCTAAGATCTATTTTTCGAAAGATTTATTTCTTTGCTAAGAGAAGAAAATTGTTTCGCAGGGATGGACAGGATCGCGATAATTTTAGATTTAAATCACTAAATGCGAATCGATCGAGGATTTAGGATTTGGATTGAAATCCACATTCTCTCTAATGGTCCAAAGGGTTAAATTTCTTTAAAATGATTTAATTATTATTGGGTGAAAACTTAGGCGTAGCCAGAAATTTTTGATGGGGGGGGGGGGTTCAAGAAAAATTTTTCAAACATTTGAAAAATTTAAGATTATTTTAGGGTATTTATAAATCATTTTGGTTTTTTTTTTAGCTAGAGTAAATTATTATATTTTACTTTCTCTTACCCTATATGAAATATAATTTGTATTATAGAGCTTAAATATCTAGTCATGGCTTTGTTCCTAAGGGGGGGGGGTTTGAACCCCCAAAACCCTCTCTAGCTACGCCTATGGGTGAAAAGAAAAATTGTTCCTAAAAAAAGGCCGAATGAAAAAAATGGATATAAAAAAAGGATTTAAAATCCTAAAATCCGATCCAGAATCTGGATTTAGATCTAGATTCAATTTTTGAATTTTTTTTTTTTTTTTGTCGGATTGGAGATTTTTCCATTTACCGGTTCCACAGTTTGGATTGCGATCTCTTGTTAGTGAGATTTGCCCAACCCTGTTTTTTATTTAAATATTTTAATTTTTACTTATTTTAAAATTAAAATCACCAATGATGAAAGATAAAAAAATTATAAAAAAAAAAAATAATAATAAGTAGTTAGTACATCTACAACTTGACCTTTTAATTTTTAAAGATATAAATAATTTTCTTATAAATCAAAATGAAAATAAATTCTTAATTAATTAATTATTCATTAGACTTGAACAAAAGACAAGAAACTTTTTAAAAATAATTAAAACATAAAAATATTATCTTTTTTCATCTTGATGTAATAGAACAAGGCCAGTTGTAATTTGACTGTAATTAGAGGTCGTTTTTGTTTTGTTTGCTCTGTCCTCTCTATTCAGGTTAATAGAATCCTTGAATTCCTCCCCAGGGCGATAATTACTCTCGTAAACTGGAAGAATTTATCCTGTGACAAGCTGCGTAGAAATTATGATTCTTTTATTCATAAAATAACGTAGGCGGCGGCTCATCGCCGCCGAGTTATTTGACTTAAGTTGACTTTACAAGTGAGCGTGAGCTAAGTTTTTAATAAAAATGAACGCATTTTTCTTCCCAAACTTTTACATTAGAATAAAACAGGGTGTCACATAAAAAGCGGCTCTTCCCTAAAGAAACCAATTTCATTCTTAATCTTAATTGTGAATTTTTTTCCACCAAATAATATATATGTTCAGTGTGGCGTATGAAAATAAGCTTTATTTAAAAATGTCTATAAATTTCCAAAAATAATGGAGAAAGAATTTTGTAGAATCGATATTTATGAATAAAAGAATTTTCACCTTTTTTTAAGACCTTAAGCATTTCTCCTCAGTCTGTAAATTAAGATAGGATGGATTAATGGAAATGGAAATCTCTTGTGTTCACGATTTTGGAGCATGCCTTTTTACTTTCTCTTACCTATATATATATATATATATGCGAAGACAAGTTTTCTCGGGTTAAGTCGCGTGGGGTGCTGAGATTTACTCGACGTTTCGGCTCTCCTTTTGGAGCCATTTTCAAGAGAGAAGGAAGTTAGGAGGTAATGGTGGAGGGGGTTGTTTACGGGGTCGCAGTCTTCCTGGTCCCCAGGTCAATTTGGTGGATGACTCAGAGGCGTGGATTGGTCTCTGAGAACTGGAGGAAGGTTGGGTGTGTGTAATTGTGTTCGGTTTAGGTTGACTACGGGGCCTCAATCTGCCTATTCCCCAAGTCGGTGTGTTGGTGGTGTGTTTGGTGGATGCCTCAGAGGTCTGGGTTTTGTCTCTGAGGAATGGACAGTGGTTGGTTCAGTTACTCTCGGCCTGGGGAGAGGCGGGGTTGAGACCGGGAACCAAGAGCTAACACCCCGACTGGGGAGTAGGCAGACTGAGGCCCAAAGCAACCAAACCAAACACAAACCTGATTACACAGAACCAACACTGTCCATTCCTCAGAGACAAACCCAGACTCTGAGGCATCCACCAAACACACCACCAACACACCGACTTGGGGAGTAGGCAGATTGAGGCCGTAGTCAACCTAAACCGAACACAATTACACACACCCAACCTTCCTCCAGTTCTCAGAGACCAATCCACGCCTCTGAGTCATCCACCAAATTGACCTGGGGACCAGGAAGACTGCGACCCCGTAAACAACCCCCTCCACCATTACCTCCTAACTTCCTTCTCTCTTGAAAATGGCTCCAAAAGGAGAGCCGAAACGTCGAGTAAATCTCAGCACCCCACCGACTTAACCCGAGAAAACTTGTCTTCCATATATATATATATATTATATATATATTTATATATATATATATATTTAATATATATAGAAAGAAAGTATTGAATTCATATCAAAAATTCGATGTCGAGATTTTGATGGATATAGGCCTACATGTTTTGAGGTCCCTTGAATCCAAAAAAGTGGTTTTCGCGACATGGTCTGTCTGTGTGTCTGCGTGTATTCAATTTAAAGCATGAATGAAGGAATTGAGTTAGGAGGTTGAAATTTTATATTTAAGTTAGGCACCCCTCAGGGCGTGAAAATAAACTTTTGATCAAAATCGGCCAAAAAGTACGGTACTAGTACTTTACTGATGTAATTTTTTGGAGAGGGGGAGGAAAACCCATATTAATATACGCTCCGGAGTCTGGCTAGGCTTTGGCTTCGGACCATATATTTTTTAATTTAAGAAGAAATTACTCAGACCGCCAATTTTTTTTTAAAAAAAATTAAAAAAATATTTAATATAATTTAAATAATTTTATAAATTCTAATATATTTTCTTAGGAAAATATATTAGAATAACCTTGAGTAAAACACATGTACCATCTATTGCAATAGTATTGAGACTAAAACCCGGTAGTTAGGCAGTCCAAATGGCAGCTTGCCTGTGTGAGAAATACCTTTATCAAAGGCCGAACGAACCTTTTAACAAAAGAATAACCATAAAAATTTTTCATTTTTATAGTTATAAATTTCAAGATATACCGAATTAAAAATTATCTCAATGTTTTAATCAGAAAAAAAAAATTAAGTGAGCGTGTGCCATTTGGGCTGCCTAACTACCGGAGTTTTGTCTCAATACTATTGTAATAGATGGTATGTAATCCTTAGCTTAGTAAGTTTTTTTTATGAATGTTTATTTAATTCTGCAACCTTACTTGTGAGTTTTGACAAATCTCTATTCATATAAAATTAAAAAAAATGTTTGAATTACTTAGGTATTTCTTTTGTTTAGAACTAAACGATATCTTTTTTTTATTTATTAAATTCAGTCATATTTTTTTCCTCTAAGAAATAAAAAACCTTTAATTTATCTGTTATTTGTTCTCGAATCCAATCGAAATAAACACTAGAAAGTATCCTCAAGGGAAATGAATGAAAGATATCAAAAGCAGTGGTGTAAAAAAAAATCGATTTATTTCACTGAGCTATAAAATAAGAGTTTATCCTCCCTAAAATGCAATCGAGAAATGGCAACCCCCCACCTTCTTGGACACCGAAGGCGTCAAATAGAATTCCAAACCTAAGGGTGGACATCCGTGGTTACCAAGTCATTCCCGCGAATAAAACATTGACGTTAATTTTATTTACCGTGGCGACAATAAGATCCAATAAGAAGTTTGATCTTGGGGAGACTCTCCCTTGCGCTTTCGTTCTTCTTCAGAGTTTTTCTCCCCTTTGTAATCCCCATACTCGAGAAAGAATGCATCAAAGCAACAGAAAATCATCATCCAAAGCCCACTAATTGTTTAGACAAATAGAAAATGTCTACTTGAAACCCAAATAACCTTTGAATGAAAATCTTTAAAAAAAAAAGGAAAATAATTATAGAAAGAGAAAAATATAGGTAGAATTCTACTTAAATCACGCTTAATTAATTTTGTTCTTTTGACAAAATTAAAATTAAAAAATAAAAAAGGCAAAAGGAAGTAGATTTTCCTATTAGAAGAAATGTTTATAATTAAAAGGAAAATTTCAACCTTTTGTTGGCAAGTCAAAAAATTCTTTGGAAATTTAAAAAATAACTCAATTCCATTATAAGTGCCGGTATTGTTTAAGCTTATATCATTAAAAAAAATTCATACTTCACAGTAGAAAAGGGAAATCGAAATTCGCATCAGGCCCTGCCAGAGGGAGTTTGCTTGCATGGCGGAAATTACAACTTCTCAACTCAAAATATTAGACAAATATAGGATTAGACAAATATAAGAAAAAAACAAAGTGAATCTATTGAATTTTCGATTTATTAAGTAGTTTTCCAGGTATACATGTGTTGGATCTAACGGTATCAGCCGCCTTTTTCTTGTTCCCTGGCGACGTCATTGCTCAAGACAATCCAAATTGCCACTAGTGAGCAAACTCTCTTTCCGGAAGGTAGAGAATGCAGCGTTACATAACTCGTTGAGAAGCAAGAATCGAACTTGATTTACTAAGCATAAAGATCAATAATTTTTTTTGTAAAAATAAATTTATTCTTATAATCTTCTTACTCGTTTGGGGATTCTCATCTCTGCCCCCATTTGATGGTAGTTGGTCTACTGCAACACGTGGTAGTAGTAAAAAGGTCTATAGCCTATGACCCAAATAAATAAAAAGAAGACTATAGCCCTCATTTCCCTGAGTAAAAATGATTAAAAATGATCGAGGGATTTTACACAGGCGCCCGCCCGCGGAACCAAGATTTGCCGCCGCGGAACATTTTTTTTTCGCGGAACCAAAATTTTTTCCCGTCCGAAAAAAATATTTTACCTTTTTTTTTAGAGACCCCAAATTTTTCTAATTTAAGTTACTATTAATAGTAAAATTTAACACTTAGATTTTGAACTATTTCTTCTCTTTTTTAATCATTTTATAATATATGGATGATAGAAATTTTGAATAATTTTTGAATTTTTCCATGCTGGCATTCATTGTTGTGCTTGATAAAATGCAGCCCAGGAACGATGGATTCGATACCGCTGAAGCCTATTAACTCTAATTGGGTTTAAAATATGGATTATTAATATAAATACTCTATAGAACGTGGGAAAGAGTGATAAAAAATATGACTTCTTATTTAACTCTTCGAGTTGGTGTTTAGGGTTCCTTGTCCTACACACTCTATAAAATGGTATACGAAAGAACTCAGTGAAAATAAATAGCGACATAATAAATATATGAGGGGAGTAAGGAAAGATGAGAAAATAAATGCACTTGCTGGTCTGCCGAAATCACATGATTATTAGATGAAAATTTTCTAACACTTTAATTTAAAACAAGAATTACGGCGCATCTCTCATGACTCCTTCTAGTATGTTTACTCTTACTCTTACATGCTGTAGAAAATAGTAAAAATTGTTTATTTACAAAGTTAAATTCATTTATTACATAAGAGCTCATAGTTAACAGTTAATTCAATTCTAGAAGTAGTAAAATGTCTAGATTAAATTAGGTTATGTTCAGTAGCTTATAAATTCCACTGTACGTAGGTGTCGTCTCATACTAAGTTTTAATTAATGAATTAATTAAAATGTCCTAAAATAAATACTTTGAATTGTTGTCTAAGTAAGGTTATAACTATAAATTGTAAAGTTTAAGTATTAATAAAATTTCCAGTGAATGGCCTTTCATTATGGCTTTGGGAAGGTCACCACTATGAATAAGCCAAGTTTGCACATTTCTAATTTATACATTTTATATTTATGCCTAAGAATAGATTTCATCTTTTTTAGGTTTGTTTATATTAAAAAATAAACTGAACACAATTGGATTTTGATATTATGAGGTATTGTTCCTTCTCAGCCACCCGGCTCACAGCTCTCGGCAGATCCCGGGTTACCCAGTCGGAGTAATTGTAATTTTTAAGGCATCTAGGCCACCAAATTGGGCCCTTTGTGTCTGCGGGGTGAGATTTCTCCCACTTTCCTACCCTAAAAGGACACCGGCAATGTTCATTTATTTGCTGCAAGATGGATTTGAACCCGAGTCGTGTTGAGACTTCAGATTCGTAATCCGTAGCTTAGCCACTTGCCTCTTCAAAAATAAAATAAATACAATATTAGTAAGCAATATTTTTCATAATCCAGTGATTCGATTCTTCATTTTGAGCATAAAATTAAAATGTTCGGCTACCAATGAATTTAAATAAATATTTGCTGATAAGGTCAATTCTCGATACCAAAAAGTTAAAATTTTTTTATTACTATTATTTGAAATTTCTAACGGGATCTCCGTTTATTTACCCGATGTTCTTTAGTGAAAAGCAGACACACACCTCAAATCTAACCGACCTCTGGCCGTAGCCTTCCACTAGCACCCCGCCGAGCTACATCATGTATCTCCTCATGCGTTCATTTCTAGATATTGAATTTATCCTTATTTCAAATTCCTTTCGGTTCCTTTTATCCAACCCTTTCTTAGGGAGGATCACCTAGTTTATTACCATTTGGATACCAAATGGCTTAAATAAAATCATAGAACTGCCCGGGATCCGAACAACCCTTGGGATACAAGGCCAATACGCTAACACCAGCACCAAGCCCGCGGGCAAAAATTATTAATAAGAATAAATACAAAAGAAACTATTGTTTTTGATTATAGAGATTAGTCCATCTTTTTGAGCCAATAATTATGATAAAGTAATTTAAATTTTGACTATCTTTCTCTTTTAAAATAATGATCTTATCATAATTAGTTTTTTTTTTAAACTCAAGAGTCTCTTCTCAATGAAATTTATTAATAGGAGATTATTAAGTTTTAATCATAAAATTAGACTTTTAGTTGTAGGTCAATCAAATAAAAAGGGAAGTCAGGTTCATTTTCAAACTTAAAAAAAAAAAAAAATCTATTATAAGATCCCTCACGGTGGATCTCCGGCCCTTTCTACAAGAACGAGATTACTTTGTAAAGAACTATGTATTGTATTATTTTCTCTGGCTCCCTAAGTCAACAAAAGATTGCTTTCCGTTCAATTAGATTTTTTTTTTTTATATAGCTAAAATTGAAAAGACAAATTCAGAAGAGGTTATATCAAAGCATTACAAATTAAATCTATCCCTTTTTAGATGAATTAAGCATTTCCGTAATTAAAAAACAAAATTTTAGTAGTTGAAAAAATATTTTTGAAATTACATTAAAGCCCAATAAGTATAAATAAAATTTACTTTTTTTATTTACATTTCCCTTTTCGGCTGCAGAGGCAAGTTAGGGTTGTAGAGGATAAAATCCAAGATGGCTCACTTACCCGCGCTCAATTTAGGAGTGATCCACTAAGTTGTTTTAGAAACGGACTTACACAAAGATGTAGAGGCAATTTGAAGATAATTTGTGCAAACATCTCAAAATTGCATTTTTTGAGTTAGACCGATTTTTAACTGGACTAACGATATATTAATTTACTAGCCTATTGGTCCTTATAAAATGGCAATAAATAATTTACACAATTTTGCCATTCGACATTTTGAGGAATTTTGTTGACACGCTTTATCCCTGAGGATGGTCGTATATCTGACCGAAACGTCGGCTTGAAGTGATTAATAAATGAAATAAACTTAGCTGCAATCGCTCTTTTCTTTTTTCCTTATTATAAATAATATGGTCGCTGATTAAACATATTATTAATTCCTTAATCCACCGATCTCATAAAATTCAATATGCTGCGTAACTTATTTTGAAATTTGAAAAAAATATGACTTATAATTTTTCAATTTTAATACAAAATTTTTTAACATAATATATGAAAAGATTTATCTATCTTACTAATATAACGAATATAACCAAAAATCACCTGTTGCTCGTGTATAGAGGGCTGTTCAAAGAATATATTTATCTGGTAAACTTTATTCAAATATTTTCTTTAAAAACAGCGGTTATTAATGATGAATAAAAGAACGATGAATTTTTGATTAAAATTATTATTAAATAGTCTCCAAAATCTATTACTTGTATTTGAACAAGTTAATGGATGCCTCTAATCGGACTTGACAAGTCATAGGAATATTTAACAATTTTTTTGAGTATGTTTATTTGTTGGTGGGCCAAACGTCCCATGGCCTCCGGATATTGAACCCGAGATCTCCAGAGTATCGGTATGCTTCCCTTTGCGCCAGTCCACAGGCTCTCGACCACCTGCCCCAAATCCCCTTGTGGTCCCGGGTTCAATATACAGAGGCCATGGGATTTTTGTCTTAAAAACAAATAAACATACTCAAAAAAATGTATTAAATACAAAAAAAGAAAAAAAAAAAAAAACAATTGAACAGGGGATCTCAAATCCGTCAAAATTTCGACATGAATCTAATACTTTCTCTCTATATAAACATATATAGGTAAGAGAAAATATAAGATTCCTTCTCGTTAATATTCTACAAAATAATAGCATAGGATTTTTTGTAAATATAAATATAATAAGATCATGGTGAAATCTTCTTAAGTTATTGTTATGTAAATTGTTAGTGTAATCATCTGATTATATTTTAAACGTTAATTAATGAATAAAAATTGTACAAGGTGATATATTCAAGGCGCTATCAGCATTTTAATCAACATCGCCTCCCTTAGGCAATTTTTGCAATATGAAACGCCCTCCTTCTTCGTTCCCTTTGTATCACCCTACACAATTTAGGCATCAACATCTAAACGACCCTTTCATTAGAAGCATTTTTCTCTATGATAGCTCTTTTAGATTTCGTATATGAATTTTGTATTTTATTATGTAATAAATTTAAGGGGATGGCTAGTGTAAGGGATTAATTTATCAAAAAAAAAGATGTTTTGTAAATCTAATATTTATCAAGTTACAAACCATCCGCCATTTATATTTTTTTTTTTTAAACAAAATAATATTTGAAGCGTGGTTTTGAACTTTGCTGGTTGCCGAACATTAGGCAAAAAGAAACAATTATGACACCTATTGAGCTCTAAATTTAATAAAAAAATCATACTTAAAAAATAATCTGGTGCGACTACTCCCACAGCACACCACTTTCTCTTACCTTCACCAAGGTAAGAGAAATTTGTGTACTATGCTTGTCACACCAGATTTTTTAGTGTTGAGATATATTTAGCACCTGACCACGCGTTTCATAGTTGGAGCTGAGCTACGAAAGCTTCCACATCAATAATGTGTACTTCAAATTTTCACGAAAAATTATATACTTTTTAAAGAGCATCTAAAAAATAGTAGATTTATGAATTTTAATCAAAATTGTTAAAGCCAATTTTGAAAAAATAGCAAAAAACTGAAAAAATTTCATCAGTAAAGTGTATTTCAAAAGGATTTCCACGAAAAATTTCACTAATATACTTTTTAAAGAGCTAAAAAATAGTTGACTTATGAATTTTAATCAAAATCGTTGGAGCGAATTTTGAGAAAATCGAAAAAAAAAAAAACTGAAAAAGTACATCAGTAAAGTACTAGTACATTTTGGCCAATTTTGCTCAAAAGCTTATTTTCACCTTTTGGGAAGGGAGGGGGGGGTGCCTAACTCAAATATAAAATTTCAACCTCCTATCTCTTTTCGTTCCTGAGATATTTTGTTCCAACAGACAGATCAATTTGCTAAAATTTGACAATATTTATATGGGATTTCACCTCTTGAATAATAAAACAAGAAAATTCTAAGATCTATATATTCCATCTAAAAGCATCAAACTTTAGAAAAACATTAAAATTCCATTTTTGTCTTTCGGTTATAAATTTCGAGAGCAATTAGCGACGTCAATTTAAAAAGCCAATGGATACTGACATGAGCACTTCGCAAATGGCATTCGATCATATTGAATTAGTCTTCGCTCGCTCCCAGCCAAATGGTTAGGGATGACTCATAATCTTACAAGTAATCAGCTTAAAACACATTTTAAAACAAAAGAAAAATTGACAAGACTTAGAATAATTTCATTTCAAAAAAGGTAGATGGATTTTTTCACCTTTAATTACACTCTCTTTTTTATAAATTTTTCATTTTTAATGGATCGTACATTATAATAAAAAAAATATGGTGTGACTGGCGCACAGCACACAACTTTCTCTTACCTTCGGTAATCGAATGTTGTGTACTGTGCTTGTCACACCCAGATTTTTTGTGTCGACATGTATTTAGTTTCCGACAGTACGGTACATTCTTTTTTCA